>CM059295.1:6262500-6275000 GCA_030340665.1 Neosalanx taihuensis | reverse complement strand
CTTGTGTGTCTTTGTGTGCATCCGAGATGTCTGTGTCTTTGTGTGTCTCACTGTGTGTGTCACTGTTTCTCAGCGCGTGTGTGTATGTGTGCGTTTGCACATGTCGGTGTGTATTCATGTGTTTTTGAGAGTGTGTGTGTGTGTGTCGGTGTGCATGTGTCTTTTGATATGTGTGACTGCACTTCTGTGTGTGTGTGTGTGTCCTTTACAGAATAGACTGAGTGTCTCCAGTGACGACTCACTCTTCCCAAGTGACACTTCAAAAATCTGGCAACCCAACGCTCCGTTCAACAAGAGCTCACTTCCTGTTTGTGTTTACTCCCTCCAGACGTAGATTTGTCCTGCTCTCTCTTTGACTGTCCATGTCCTCTACCTCTCTCTTCCTCCCTCTCTCTTTCTCTCTCTCTCTCTCTCTCTCTCTCTCTCTCTCTCTCTCTCTCCTTCTCTCTCGCTCTCTCTCTCTCCCCCTGTCTCTCTTTCTACCTCTTCATCTCTCTCTCTACCTCTGCATCTCTCTCTCTACCTCTCGCAATCCTCCCCCTCCCCTCTCTCTCTATCTCTCCATCTCTCTCTATACCTGTCCATCTCTCTCCTTCTCTTTTTATCTGTCTCTCATCCTATACCTTGGATCTGACATGCTCCAGCCAGACCAGGGGCTCCATACCCCCGCCGTATGCCAGCCAGTCGACACTCCAGCCTCCCCCCGCCTCGCCCTGACCTACCCAAAGGGGGGAGCTCCGTCAATGGGGCGCGAGCTTGCGTGCGTTCCCTCTCCTACCCCCCAGAACCCCCAACCCCTGTGTGGTCTGACTGCATGTGCGTGTGTGGTCCTCGCCAGCCCCGCCCCCGCCCCCTCCCCACCCCTGCTCCAAACCCCCTCTCATCTGTCCGAGTCCTGCTAACAGCCTGCCCGCTGACCACGGCTGTTTACTTTAGCTCTGTCTGCACCAACTGAACTCTGATCGCTCGTTTCCTCCAGCTGGGCCGGATCAGGCCCAAGCCCCGGCCCTAGGCTGTCCAGGGAGGGGCCCCTCTGCCTGAGATGACACACGGCGGTGGGGCCCATGGTGGATCAGGGCCCCAGCAGTCCCTGCATGGAGAAAAAAGCTCCAGGGACGAAGGGCCGTGGCAGAACCGTGCTGTCATTGGCCAGTCCTCGGGGGCCAGTCCTGATTGGCCAAGGTGATTGGCCCCTGGCTGTCTCTCCTGGGGGAACCAGACAGACTCTCTCTCTCACTCCTCTTTCTCTCTCTCCCCCCTCTCTCCCTCTCTCCTCTCTCCCTCCGTCTCCCTCTCTGTTCCCTCTCTCCCTCCCTCTCTTCTTCCCTCTCCCTCTCTCTCTCCCACTCCCTCCCTCTCTCTCCCTCTCCCTCTCCCTCCCTCTCTTCTTCCCTCTCCCTCTCTCTCTCCCACTCCCTCCCTCTCTCTCCCTCTCCCTCTCCCTCCCTCTCCTTCTACCTCTCTCCCCTCTCCCTCTCTCAGAGATGGTCAGGCTGCACAGGTTCGTCCTCTCCTTCCCTGCCCTTCCAAATGCCGTCTCCTAAATATTGATTCCCCGGAAACCCCGTCCATCAGCAGAGGGCTTTGAACGTTCTCCTTCCCAGCTAAGACACAGTCCACAGGCTGATTGAAATAAGTAGCTCTTATCACGCTCATATTTTACTCAGCCATGTCATTGACTAACTGTTTGTTTGTGTGTGTGTGTGTTTGTGGACGGGGGGGATTTTCTCTTCTTTCATTAGCGATCGCTCCATCCCCTGACAGATTAACTTCCTATTTATTAATTTCCTTATTTACAGTGCGGGTCAAGGAGTTAAGCGGGCGAGCACGCTGCCACCCACAGGCCACGCAATCCTCCATAAATCTGCTGAGTAATGAGGCGGATATGTGACATACCTGCCCTCCCCCTCCCCTCCCCCCTCCCCTTTCCTCTCCCCTTGCTCCTCTTGCCCCCTCCTGCCCCTGCCTGAGGTAATTCCTCTTATTAAGGGTGGTTTGGGATGGGGGGTTGGGGTGGGATTGGGGGTGGGCGGGTGGGGGGGGGGAGGCAGTCTGCGCTAGACCACAGACTCTGACTGTAGGGCTGAGGGGTGGGGGGGGGGGGAACGAGGGGAGGACGAAGGAAAGAGAGGGGGGAGGCTGGTAGTGTTTAGGGCCCCCGTGTGTTTGGCCAGGGGAGCCAGAACCCCCCCCTCCTCCTGCCTCCATACCTCCGTACCTCCCCCTCAGCGCCCCCCCCCCCCCGCCCTGGGGTCACCCCTTTACCCTCTTTACAAATTGAGGCCTGTGCCGGCAGGCGCCAGGGCCCCCCCCCCTTGCTCCCTGACCCCTGACCTCTCTCCAGCCCTGCGGGTCACGGGGAGCTGCTTCCTGGTTGGGGCTGGTTCCTGGAACGTCGTCCGCCTTGCTGGGATAATTAGATTTAATGCAGACGGCCGCGAAAATAAACACACAGGGAGTGTGTGGAGGAGGCCTTCAGAGTGTGATAATGAATTAAAGTGATATGAGCCTTTTACTGGCAGCTGATTGACAGGCTGGAGAGGAGGGATAGATGGAGAGCTGAGCTGGTGGCGTTGATATGGCGACACGTCCTGGGCCTAAGTCTAGGGTTTAAGCACTCTGGGTCATTACTGGAACACACCTACGTATTGGTGTGTGTGTGTTTGTGTGTTTGTGTGTGTGTGTTTGTGCGTTTGTGTGTGTGTGTTTGCAAGACAGAAAAAAACACAGTGACTGGAACCTCGTCCATAAGCCACTCTCCAAATTGCGGTGAATGTATGGAATCCAGGACTTGGTTATACCTCTAACATCCCCCCCCCGCCCCCGCTCACCCTTTCCCTTCATCTCCCTGGTTCCTGGTCTGTCTGTATACAGGTCCTGTAACTCAAGCCCTGAGCTTTTCACGCCCCGGCCAGGGACATCTGTCTGGAATGGAACATTTCCTAACATTTCATGCCAAGTGGGTAATTCTTGACGGCTTCAGTGCTGTGCAAACAAGCCCCGCCCCCTCCCTCGTCTGCCCCCCCCCCCCACCTACGTGATCAAAACTCTCTTCCTCTCTGCTCCTTTCTGCTCCTCTCTATTCCTATCTCCTCCTCTCTCCTCCTCCTCTCTCCTTCTCTCTCCTTCTTCTCTCTCCTCCTCCCTCCTCCTCTCTCCTCCTCCCTCCTCCTCTACCTCCTCTCTCCTCCTCTCACCACCTAGGTTGCTCCTGATCCATACTGTGGTCTGTTTACCCTCCGCCCCTGAGCCCAGTGCATGCTGGGAGTTCAAGCCCACACTGGTGAACAGTAATTGCTTGCAGGAAGTGTGATCACCATGGTTCAGAGGCTCTCTAATTCCATCAACGGCCCAGGAGAGAAAGAGCGAGAGAGAGAGAGAGAGAGAGAGAGAGAGAGAGAGACGTAACGAGGTGGGAGGGGGAGTAAGGGAGGAGAGAGAGGAGAGGAGAAATACTAGAGAGAGAAAGAGATGCACAGGGAAAATGAGACAAAGAAGAAAGATGTACAATGAGAGAGTGTGAGAGAGATACAAAGAGAGAGAGATAGTAAGAATGAGAGGGAGGGAGAGAGAGAGTGAGATACTAAGAGAGAGAGATATATACTTAGAGAGGGATAGAGAGAGTGAGGTACTGAGGGAGAGAGCGATACTAAGAGAGAGGGAGGGATAGAGAGAGTGAGGTACTAAGAGAGAGAGAGAGATACTTAGAGAGGGATAGAGAGAGTGAGCTACTGAGGGAGAGAGAGATACTAAGAGAGAGAGAGTGAGCTACTGAGGGAGAGAGAGATACTAAGAGAGAGGGAGGGAGGGATAGAGAGAGTGAGGTACTGAGGGAAAGAGAGATACTAAGAGAGAGGGAGGGATAGAGAGAGTGAGGTACTGAAGAAGAGAGAAATACTAAGAGAGAAGGGGAGGGAGAGAGAGCGGCTAAGAGAGGGAGGGAAATAGAGATACTGAGAGAGATACTAAGAGAGGGAGAGAGGGAGAGATAGGGAGAGAGGTAGGTAGGTCCCTGTGTCGTCAGCCTTCATCAGGATCAGCAGGGATCCCTCCTGCTGTCAGAGGAACAGTACGTGTGGTGAGATGGGAGCAGCGAAAACAGCGGAAAGGTTTTGGAAGGAGAGCGATGGATGTGTTTCCCCCCCCTCCGTGGGCTGCCGGCCCAGGGAACTCCCAGCTTCCACTTGGGGTGGGCGTGAGGCTCGGGGGTCTTGTTAGAAACTTTGACGATGTTAGCGAGGTGTCGGACAGCAGGTCCAGGCTGCTGAGGGCCGAGCTGGGAGACTGTGGGGAGAGGGTAGGGTACAGTGTATCACACACACACGCACACACACACATACACACACACAAACACAGTGTCACACACACACAATATCACACACACAGTATCACACACACAATAAGACACACACAGTATCACACACACACACATACACATATACACACACAAACACAGTATCACACACACAGTATCAAACACACACACAGTATCACACACAGTATCACACACACATTATTACACACAGTATCACACACACAGTATCACACACACAGTATCACACACAGTATCACACACACAGTATCACACACAGTATCACACACACAGTATCACACACACAGTATCACACATACATAGTATCACACACACACACACACACACACACACACAGTATCACACACACAGTATCACACACACAGTATCACACACAGTATCACACAGAGTCACACACCCAGGAGACAGGAGGGAGGTGTGTTGGTGAGAATTTCCTCCTCAGTTCTCTCAGCATCTGTCCCACTCCACCCGTACCCAGACACACACACACACACACACACACACACACACACACACACACACACACACCACACACACACACACACACACACACATCCTGTCAGCTCAGGACCTCCTGAGACTCAGTGTTTCCACAGCCTGACAGAGACAGAGAGTACCACACACACACAGCCATACACACACAACCACACACACAACCATACACACACAACCACACACACATACAGCCACAACCACACACACACAGTCATACACACCCACAGGCATGTGCTTCGCTGATGCATCGCTTACATTTTCCTCGCTCACCGTGTGTGTGTGTACGGTTGTGTGTGTATGATTGTGTGTCTGTGGTTGTGTGTATCGTTGTGTGTGTGGTTGTGTGTGTATGGTTGCATGTGTGGTTGTGTGTGTGTGTGTGTGTGTGTGTGTGGTGTGTGTGTGGTGTGTGGCTATGTGTGTGCGTGGCTGTGTGTGTGTATGGTTGCATGTGTGGTTATGTGTGTGGTTGTGTGCGTGTATGGTTGTGTGTGTAGTTATGTGTGTTTTGTGTGTCTGTGTGTGGGCTGTGTTATGTGTGTGTGTGGGCTGTGTTATGTGTGTGTGTGGGCTGTGTTATGTGTGTGTGTGGGCTGTGTTATGTGTGTGTGTGGGCTGTGTTATGTGTGTGTGTGGGCTGTGTTATGTGTGTGTGTGGGCTGTGTTATGTGTGTGTGTGGGCTGTGTTATGTGTGTGTGTGGGCTGTGTTATGTGTGTGTGTGGGCTGTGTTATGTGTGTGTGTGGGCTGTGTTATGTGTGTGTGTGGGCTGTGTTGTAAGTGTGTGTGTGTGTAGTGAACTGTGCGTGGCCTTGTGACAGGTAGACCATGACACCTCTCTGCTCCATCTCTGTTTACTACCTCAACTCCTCACCTCACATACTGTACTGCTGCCACACGCAGGCACACACACACACACACACACACACACACACACACACACACACACACACACACACACACACACACACACACACACACACACACACACACACACACACACTCTCTCTCTCTGTCTCTCACTCTCTGTCTTTTTTCTATCACACACACGCACTTTCAAAGTTGTTTGACTGGGCTGTGCAACGCTAAGTTAGTTTGCATTGCCTGTCCATCTACTGTCTGGTTCTCTGCAGGGCTGGGTGTCTGGAGGCAGGGCTGGGGGTGTGGAGGCAGGGCTGGGGGTGTGGAGGCAGGGCTGGAGGTGTGGAGGCAGGGCTGGAGGTGTGGAGGCAGGGCTGGAGGTGTGGAGGCAGGGCTGGGGGGTGTGGAGGCAGGGCTGGGGGTGTGGAGGCAGGGCTGGAGGAGGCAGGGCTGGGTGTCTGGAGGCAGGGCTGGGGTGTGTGGAGGCAGGGCTGGAGGAGCAGGGCTGGGGGTGTGGAGGCAGGGCTGGGGGTGTGGAGGCAGGGCTGGGGGTGTGGAGGCAGGGCTGGAGGTGTGGAGGCAGGGCTGGGGGTGTGGAGAGGCAGGGCTGGGGGTGTGGAGGCAGGGCTGGAGGTGTGGAGGCAGGGCTGGGGGTGTGGAGGCAGGGCTGGGGTGTGGAGGCAGGGCTGGAGGAGGCAGGGCTGGGTGTCTGGAGGCAGGGCTGGGGGTGTGGAGGCAGGGCTGGAGGAGGCAGGGCTGGGGGTGTGGAGGCAGGGCTGGGGGTGTGGAGGCAGGGCTGGGGGTGTGGAGGCAGGGCTGGTTGTCTGGAGGCAGGGCTGGGGGTGTGGAGGCAGGGCTGGTTGTCTGGAGGCAGGGCTGGGGTGTGGAGGCAGGACGGGGTGTCTCTCCGCTGGGCAGAGGGACCTGGGTTCCTGGGGGTGGGTGGTCAGGGCCAGATGTGGCAGCAGGGTAGACTAAACCAGCGAGCAGATGGACAGAAACGCTCCAGACCTCCATGGGGGCCTGGCCACAGGGCTGCTGCTGCCCACATGTGGCCCTTCCAGGGCGGGCGGCAGGCCCCGTTACACACCCCACTGGCAAGGAAAACTTGTCAACAAAGTTGGGATGTTGCGGTCATTCAGAGGTGGACAGGGAGCGTTTTGAGGGAGAGGAGGGGGAGGGTGGAATGAGGGAGAGGAAGGAGAGGAAGGGGTGGAAAGGTGGGTAGGAGGAGAAGAGGGAGGAAGAAGATCTCTGACCTCCTGCCCTTCCTCCTCTACTGAAACAGGGTTGGAGCTTGACGTGAGTCAAGCTGTCTGCCTGCTGTAGCATCGATGCTAACGATACAACAGGAAAAGCTTGTTAATCTGCTAGCCCTCTCAAGCTACAGTAACAGTCTGGCTTGAAGGGGAGTCAAGTGGCTGAGCGGTTAGGGAATCGGAATAGTAATCAGAAGGTTGCGAAGCTCCCTTTATTTATTGGTTCTCACGATGTACGTTCCATAATCTATAAGCCTGCTATGTTTGGGGTCTATCACGTTGCTATGCTTAGTGACCAATGCTCTTTTGTAAGCTCTCTCTTGCAAGTCGCGTTGGATAAAAGCGTCTGCTAAATGGATAAATGTAATGTAAATGTAAATGAGTTCGAAACCTGGTTGTACCAACATGACGTTGTGACCTTGGGCAAGGCACTTCACCCTGCCTTACCTCAGGGGGGGGGAATGTTCCCCTGTACTGGCTGGAAGTCGCTCTGGATAAGAGCATCTGCTGAATGACTGAAGGTCATTCCTCCGCAGCACGACACCTGCTGTTTCCCTTCACAGACCTGCTGAGCGATCCCCCCTCCTCTTTAACCATGACTTCCTGCGTGCGTGAACACGTTCTCCTCGTCTGTCTGAACAGGAACGTACACAGTAAAGGCGTTGGTGGTGAGGGGCTGGGGGTTCTGCTGGTTCCACAGGCAGGTGAGAGCGTGACGTCATCAGGAGGGGGCTGGAGGGGGGCTGGAGGTGCCTGTTAGGATGTTGGGTCCAGTCACTCGTGAAGTGTTTTGGTCGCTGGCAGGGTCTGTGGGGTTTCCTGGCCGGTTTCTGACCCACCTGAATGGAAGTGTAGAACTCTGAGCTGGGCCAAGCTGCCCGCCTTCCTTCCAGTCCTGCAGGGGGAAGCCGTGACCGGCCTGCCCACAGACGGAGGTGAGGCTGGGGATGCAGGTGGGGAGGAGAGGGGCCATGGCCTGGTGGTCTTGGTTCTAGTCCTGGTGGGGTCCATTCCTGGTGGTCCTCTGCTCTCTCCTTCCAGCCTCTCTGCTCTCTCCTTCCAGCCTCTCTGGTCTCTCCACACAGCCTCTGGTCTCTCCACACAGCCTCTCGTCTCTCCTCACAGCCTCTGGTCTCTCCTCACAGCCTCTCATCTCTCCACACAGCCTCTGGTCTCTCCCACACAGCCTCCGGTCCTCTCCACACAGCCTCTGGTCTCTCCACACACAGCCTCCGGTCTCTCCACACAGCCTCTGGTCTCTCCTCACAGCCTCTGGTCTCTCCTCACAGCCTCTGGTCTCCTCCACACACAGCCTTTCTGGTCTCTCCTCACAGCCTCTGGTCTCTCCTCACAGCGGGCTCTGGTCTCTCCACACAGCCTTTCTGGTCTCTCCTCACAGCCTCTGCCTCTCCACACAGCCTCTCTGGTCTCCCAGACCTCCAGAGAGACATGATGATGGCCTGACCAGATAGGTGGCATACAGGAGTTCCAGCTGCAACTATCTTCCCCGAGACCTTAAACGCTTCCTTCCTCTTTCACAATCTGTTCCTATCGCCTCACTTCCTGCGCGAAGAGGCCCCTGCCGGTCTCCACGGCAACCGAGGAGATAGGACAGGATATCCCACATATCTGGACCCCATCGTCAAAAATATGACTTCTCCATTTTAGACCATGTAAAAGACCGGGGGGGGGGAGAGAGGAGAGGAGGCGGGGAGGTGGGGGGATGATTACGGGGAGAAGGGCCGATGCTGCAGATTGACTCTCCGATGGGCAGATTTGTCTTCAAAGTTGTCGTTTTCTTCCTCCAGAGAGCTGCCGAACGCGGGTCGCGAGGGTCGAGGGGCGGCTCGTGGTCTGGGGGACCAGGAAAGGGCCTGTCTGGTTCTTTCCACCACATGATGTCGGGGCAGTTGATCCACAAGGAGTCAGGTCTGGTGCAGCCGCCCCCCCCCCCGCCCACTCCCCCCCACCCATTCCTCCATCCACAAAGTAAATACACATTCTCTCTGTGTCATGTGCTGTCCTCCCCCTCTTCACCTCGCCCCACCCACTCACCCCCACCCACCCACCCCCCACCCCCCCTCTCTCTGGTCACTCTCCAGTCATTGTACTTGTACTCATTGGCTGCTTGGATCTCTATTCTTACATTTACTCATTCAGCAGATGCTTTTCTATCCAAAGCGACTTCCAAGAGAGAGCTTTACAAAAGACCACTGATCATAGCGCCTCTCTCTCTCTCTGGCTCCCTCCATCTCTCGCTCCCTTTTCCTCTTTCTCTCCCTCCTCCCCCTCTCTCTCCTCCACCTGTTGGGGAAGGGAGGATGGTGGTGTATACAACACTGAGAGGAGGGCGAGAGAGGGAGAGGAGCGAGAGGGAGAGAGAGAGAGAGAGAGAGAGGGGACCGAGAGCGAGGGAGAGGGAGAGAAAGAGACCTGAGAGAGAAAGGGAGTGAGATAGGGTGAGGGAGAAGAGGGAGAGAGAAACAGAGAGAGAGAGAGGAAGAGAAAGAGAGAGAAAGAGAGAGGAAAAAGAGCAAAGAGAGAGAGAGAAAGAGAGAGAAAAAGAGAGAGAGACTTCTCTGATCTCTAACAGGGGGAGCTGCAGAGGTACCAGGACCCTCAGGACATTTGACGTTGCCGATCCTGCCATCGTAAATAATTGCAACGTAAACTTCAAATTCACAAGAAGCAGACGTTTTAAGTGTGTTTGAATTCCAGCGTTCCCCGTGACCTTTAAAGGCTGACGGATCACGCCGAGGTACGGACGGACCCCCGGGTTCACAGAGACCACCGTGTACGGTCACCGTGTGAACGACCACAGGTGAGGAGCGACCGAACCGGACAGTTACATCATGACCATCCTGGGTCCAGCTTTTTCGGTTAATGGGTATTTTTTTTTACCTCAGCCGATGTCAAACTAAACACATCCAAGCTGGTGTTTGTTGTTGATTTGACTCCAAGTCTTCATTCAAACCAAGTATGTGACAGAAATGTTTACAAATTACAAACCTTTTTCCATGTAGGGCCAGATATCTGCGTGCGTAGTCAGGACCGTGTGGTCTGCTGTCGACATCGTATTCGTCATCGGAGACGGACATCACCTGGATTTATTAATGAGTTAGACTTGAAACGCAGGAAACCTTTTTTTTTTGCCATCGACAGAACGAGTTGAATTCGTGGTTATCATGACGATGCATACATTGGGGAGCGTAGGAGCCCGAACGCGAAACATTTTCCACAACCTTTCAACCCAAAATACACGGACATTTAAATGAGACAGATATCTATATTTCGAAAATCGTTATCTCATATAACAGTTGAATATTTCATCTCATGTAGTGAAAAAGTGTGTGTGTGTGTGTACACCTGTGTGTACACCTGGGTGCGTGTATGTGTGTGTGCCTGGCTGATCCAACACCAAACATCTGCCCCCCATGATTGATTCTGAATCAAATCGTCCATAGCAACAGTGTGAGCTGGAGCTTTTAAAGAGCCATTTCACCCCCTGATACATGGGCCATTACAAATGACCGTTCATCACATTAACCTGCCCCTTGAAACTTGGCAATGTCTGCTGCATAAAGCCACACTTCTCTCTCTGTCTCTCCCTCCCTCTTTATCTCTCTCTGTCTCTTTCTCTTTCTCTCTCTCTCTCTCTCTCTCTCCCCCCCTCCCTCCCCTCCCTCCTCCCTCCCTTTCCATCCCTCTCCCTTTTTCCTTCTCTTTCTAACTACCTCCAACCCCCCAATCTTTTTCCGTCTCTCTTTCTCTCCTTCCTTTCTCTCTCTCTATCCCCTCCCTCCTTCTCTTCCTCTCTCTCTCTCTCCTCTCAGGTCACTCTCTGCCTGTCAGCTGTGCTCTGATGGACTGTGTATATCTGGACATGAACAGCAGGATGACTTCACACACAGCAGTAATGGCCTGGGGGACAGGAAGAGCACACAGCACACACACCTCCGCTCCACGCACACCTCCGCTCCACGCACACCTCCGCTCCACGCACACCTCCGCTACACGCACACCTCCGCTCCACGCACACCTCCGCTCCACGCACACCTCCGCTCCACGCACACCTCCGCTACACACACACCTCCGCTCCACGCACACCTCCGCTAAACACACACCTCCGCTACACACACACCTCCGCTCCACGCACACCTCCGCTCCACGCACACCTCCGCTCCACGCACACCTCCGCTAAACACACACCTCCGCTACACACACACCTCCGCTCCACGCACACCTCGCTAAACACACACCTCCGCTACACACACACCTCCACTCCACGCACACCTCCGCTACACACACACCTCCGCTACACACACACCTCCGCTCCACACACACCTCCGCTCCACGCACACCTCCGCTACACACACACCTTCACTACACACACATCTCCACTACACACACACCTCTGCTCCACACACACCTCCGCTACACACACACCTTCACTACACACACACCTCCACTACACACATACCTTCACCACACACACACCTCCGCTACACGCACACCTCCGCTCCACGCACACCTCCGCTACACACACACCTCCGCTACACACACACCTCCGCTACACACACACCTCTGCTCCACACACACCTCCGCTCCACGCACACCTCCGCTACACGCACACCTCCGCTACACACACACCTCCGCTACACACACACCTCTGCTCCACACACACCTCCGCTACACACACACCTTCACTACACACACACCTCCACTACACACATACCTTCACCACACACACACCTCTGCTACACACACACCTCCGCTCCACACACACCTCAACTACACACACACCTTCACTACACACACACACCTCCACTACACACACACCTTCACTACACACACCAGCACACACACCTCCGCTCCACACACACCTCCACTACACACACACCTTCACTACACACACACCTCCGCTCCACACACACCTCCGCTCCACACACACCTCCGCTACACACACACCTCCACAACACACACACCCTCACCCCACACACATCTCCGCTACACACACACCTCCGCTACACACACACCTCCGCTACACACACACCTCTGCTCCACACACACCTCCACTACACACACACCTCCACTGACACACACACCTTCACTACACACACCAGCACACACACCTCCGCTCCACACACACCTCCACTACACACACACCTTCACTACACACACCAGCACACACACCTCCGCTCCACGCACACCTCCGCTCCACGCACACCTCCGCTCCACGCACACCTCCGCTAAACACACACACCTCCGCTCCACGCACACCTCCGCTACACACACACCTCCGCTCCACACACACCTCGCTCCACGCACACCTCCGCTAAACACACACCTCCGCTACACGCACACCTCCCTCCGCTCCACGCACACCTCCGCTACACACACACCTCCGCTCCACGCACACCTCCGCTCCACACACACTCCGCTCCACGCACACCTCCGCTACACACACACCTCCGCTCCACGCACACTCCGCTCCACGCACACCTCCGCTACACACACACCTCCGCTACACACACACCTTCACTACACACACA
>CM059295.1:6192500-6257500 GCA_030340665.1 Neosalanx taihuensis | reverse complement strand
ACGACGTCTCCCATTGTTGTGTACTGTTTGGGAATTCTTAATTGCTTTTTCCGAAGCAGTTTGCCACAGGAAAATCCCCCTTAAGGAGGAGGAAGAAAGAGAGAGAAAGAGAGAGAGAGAGAGAGAGAGAGAGAGAGAGAGAGAGAGAGAGAGAGATAGAGAGAGAGAGAGAGAGAGAGAGAGAGAGAGAGAGAGAGAGAGAGAAAGACATACGGTGGGCTGTGCGTAAACACACATGTAAACATGCATGCACGTTGAACCATGTGCTCTCCACAAAGGCACATCAGGCCCCATCAAAGGACCCTAACCTGCAGCAGAGATGCTTGTGGCCTAGATCTGTCCTCCCTAATATTCTGTGTTGTGTTCAGCATGGGGGTTCAGTGTACTCCCCCCCTGCCCTCCACCCAGTACTGCCCTCTACCCAGCACTGCCCTCCACCCAGTACTGCCCTCTACCCAGCACTGCCCTTCACCTAGTACTGCCCCCTGCCCTGAACCCAGTACTGCCCTCTACCCAGCACTGCCCTCCACCCAGTACTGCCCTCTACCCAGCACTGCCCTTCACCTAGTACTGCCCCCTGCCCTGAACCCAGTACTGCCCTCTACCCAGCACTGCCCTTCACCTAGTACTGCCCCCTGCCCTCCACCCAGTACTGCCCTCTACCCAGCACTGCCCTTCACCTAGTACTGCCCCCTGCCCTCCACCCAGTACTGCCCTCTACCCAGCACTGCCCTTCACCTAGTACTGCCCCCTGCCCTGAACCCAGTACTGCCCTCTACCCAGCACTGCCCTTCACCTAGTACTGCCCCCTGCCCTCCACCCAGTACTGCCCTCCACCCAGTACTACCCTCCACCCAGTACTGCCCTCCACCCAGTACTACCCTCCACCCAGCACTGCCCTCCACCTAATACTGCCCTATACCCAGTACTGCCTTCTACCCAGTTCTGCCCTTCATCCAGTACTGCCCTCCACCCAGTACTGCCCCCCTGCCCTCCACCCAGTACTGCCCTCCACCTAGTTCTACGAGCTACGGTCTAGTATGGTAAAGGCCTGGGGATAGTGCAGTGCAGGGTAAAAAGGGTAGGGGACAGTGCAGTGGGGAGTAAAGAAGGGTAGGGGATAGTGCAGTGGAGAGTAAATAAGGGTAGGGGATAGTGCAGTACATGGTAAAGAAAGATAGGGGATAGTGCAGTGCAGGGTAAAGAAGGGTAGGGGATAGTGCAGTGCAGGGTAAAGAAGGGTAGGGGATAGTGCAGTGCAGGGTAAAGAAGGGTAGGGGATAGTGCAGTGCAGGGTAAAGAAGGGTAGGGGATAGTCCAGTGCAGGGTAAAGAAGGGCAGGGGATAGTGCAGTGCAGGGTAAAGAAGGGCATGGGATAGTGCAGTGCAGGGTAAAGAAGGGCAGGGAATAGTGCAGTGCAGGGTAAAGAAGGGCAGGGGATAGTGCAGTGCAGGGTAAAGAAGGGTAGGGGATAGTGCAGTGCAGGGTAAAGCAGGGCAGGGGATAGTGCAGTGCAGGGTAAAGAAGGGCAGGGGATAGTGCAGTGCAGGGTAAAGCAGGGCAGGGGATAGTGCAGTGCAGGGTAAAGAAGGGCAGGGGATAGTGCAGTGCAGGGTAAAGAAGGGCAGGGGATAGTGCAGTGCAGGGTAAAGAAGGGCAGGGGATAGTGCAGTGCGTGAGAGGAAGAAGGATAATCTCATTGCGGTTCTTCTGGTATTCATCTGGAGGCGAGATTACAGCGTTTAAATCTTTTCGTACCTCTCAATTATCATTAGCACTGTCAGACAGATGTGACATGGAGGTCTTCTGGAAGCATCATGCCTGGAACTCTGCAGCCCGGAACATTGCAGTCTGGAACTCTGCAGCCTGGAACTCTGCAGTCTGGAACTCTGCAGCCTGGACCTCTGCAGCTTGGAACTATGCAGTCTGGAACTATGCAGTCTGGAACTCTGCAGTCTGGAACTCTGCAGTCTGGAACTCTGCAGTCTGGAACTCTATTCTCCATAAGAGAGATTTGGGCTTGTTACTTTACAGCTATGACTTGACAGACTCTTAAAATGCAATATATGATTGTTTATTTGTTAAGTAACCAAAACATTCATTCATTATCTACTGCTTATTAGCAGTGCCACTTATTCCCATTAGGGGTCACAGGTGACTGGAGTCTATCTCAGTTACTTTCAGGCCTGAGGCAAGGTACACCCTGGACTGGGGCCAGCTAGTCAAAGGCCTATCACACACAGACAATGACAGAGAACATAGAGGGACATCTTTTCACAATGTCCAATTAACCTACCACATGCATGTCTTTGGATGAGAGAGAGAACACACGGAAACACGGGGAGAACATGCAGACTCCACCCAAAGCTATCATGGTCAAGCCCGAGATTCGAACTCACGATCTCCTTGTTAGGAGGAGAGCGCCAATCGCACTGCCACGTGCACCCCGTGCACCCCCACCAAAGCAATTATCTTAAAAAATTAAGGCTTATGAAGTATGTGGGTTGACTGCTTTTATATAGAAGTTAGAGTTGTCTGTATGTTTATTTTTATTTTTTTACAAGAATTGTCTGACTTAAAAAATGCCATGTTTAAAATATGTAAAATTACCTCAAGAATTAATCAATAAAGTGTAACTGAATTACTCATATCGGTATGAAGTGTTTCTGCCTGTGGATTTAGGTAATTAAGGAGAGTTTAAAACACATTAAAACTCGTACGTATTTTGCACTCCAATAGAAAATACACAAGGTCTTATTTCTCTGATTGTGTTTATTAATGGACCAGGTTTAGGAGATTAGGGTAGGTTAAAAAATATGAACGTTTGTGAATCTCTTAAAGTGAATCTCTTAAAGCCTTACAGGGTTGTTGCTGGCCGACTTATTTAACAAAAGGAAAGACAGGGAAACTACAGAAATGTGCTGCATTAAATACATCAGATATTTAGATTGATACTGACGATGTCCAGTTAATTCAAAAATGTGTGTTCAAGTGTAACAGTGCGCAATGTCAATATTTTGTATAAAACAGGCGGGGAAAGTCGAGTAATAATGTAAGTTGCAAACAACCGTTTGCAAGTTCAGAAATTACAGTCTATAGGCCTCATATGAACTATATGAAAATTACATAAACTCATACAAATCTGTTTACAACTGTGTCACAATGGGAAATAAATATTATATCAATCAATTAAATATTAACCAAAAACTTTTACAACGTCTGTGAAATAAGATTTCTGATTAGAGCAGTATAAAAGGCAAGAAATGTTTTGTTTGTTTCAGACCAAGTCCTTTAATTAGGGATTTTTTTGTCTCATTTCCTCCCAACAAGCTGTCAGTGTGGCGAAAACGACAATCACAGGTATTTGAAATAAATTAATAAAACGTTATTGACATATTAGAACGTTCTCATCGCGAGGTAACCACATCTTGACAGTTTTGAGTTTGTAAAACCTCCATATCTCGCAACTCTTCACCACACGTGCCTTTCAGTTTTAGCTGTGTGATCAGCATGGATGGAATTTTACATTTGTCTTTTTATTCCTGGTTTAGATCCTGGAAGTGTTTTTCCCCTCTCCACGTCAGGGGCTAGAGGCCTTTCATTTCAGCATCACAAATGCAACAAATAAAACAAGATGGCGTAGCTTTGGGAGATCTGTAGTCTGGCTCTGTCTTTATACCTTAGGGACAGCTGAGTTCATCAGCCTGAGCCAAGCTTTCCTGTGATTTATATTTAAGAAGAACAATACAGAGTATGTTGTTGTTAAATTAGAAAGAGAAAATAATAAATTGTTTGTGACAAATGAACCAGAACATTACAGATGTAAATGTAGACAGTGCCAGTGACTTTGGGGTAGCCTTTATTTAAGGGCCTACCTTGAGGTTTATTTACTCATATTGATGAAGGGTAATTATTTCGGATTGAATTATTACAGAGATGTATAGGTCTATATTCTCATGTCCATAATTTTAATATGAAGATATACTATCACTTCCCTCATTAGGTAACTTAAGTCAATAGTTTCATTATAATTTTGGTGAACAACACAATTAAACATATTATTTTTTCTATTTTAGGTATATGGATCAAATCAGTTTATAAATATAACATGCATTTGAACAGAAATGTGAGCACTGAATCATTGGGTCACCGTCACTATAAATATGGAGGCTATATTTAGTCTACATTATGCTGCTCAAATGAAGTTATTTTGATTTTGATTATCGGGTATGTGGAAAAAGCCGTGTACTCTCAAGTAGGCCTAAATGTTTATGTAATAACAGCTATGGCTCGAACATATCTCGACAACTCTAACTTGAAATGTTTAAAAACAACCTAATTTGAAACGAATATCTTAATTTCAAATACTAATTTTGTAGTTCATCCTGACACGGGTTTTTCTAAGTATAGGCTACCTTCCGTGAATCATGTTGAATTTACAGACAATACGCAATACGCTTTTTTCTCGGTTCAGTCATTCTATTTAGAGAACCCAGGAGTTCAGCTTCTCTTGATGTTTCTGCTCAAGACTCGTTGAATACAATTTCGATAACACTTTTAATAACTATGCAATTGTCCCTCTATTTGATGAAACACGTCCACGAGCCCATAGGGAGCAGTCAAACAGAAGAAGTGCGCGTGCGTGCATGCGACGCACACGAGCTGAACGTAGCAACAGTTTCAGCGGGAAACTAGGATGATCAATGGGCACGTCACGCGCCCCGGGCCACCCTGAATGCTGTTCTTCTAAGATTTTTTTTTTTACATTTTGATTTCTAAACAAAGACTCTGCGTCTAAGGCGAGGTGATACGACCGTTATTGAAGTGTTTGTGTCAGAAACTAGATTAATACGTAGCCTCTACCCAGGAACGGAAATTGGCCATTGAGCTAAAAGGCCTGTCGTGTTACCATGTGCTTACAATTCACTCCACATTTCCACTGTCAGCAGAGTACGAGCCTGCCTACCATCAATCACTCTCCACCTGTATGCAACATATAGGCGCAACACAGCAAATCAAACATTGTTTTGACCACTACGTCCCTGCTCATTGGAGACTTGAACAGCAGGAAGTGACGTTTTGGTCTTGTAGAGGACTTCCGTTATGTCAAGAAGACCACGTGAAACGGTAGAGACAGGATGATATGGGACGGGGGGGGGGTCAAAACACTGAATAAACTGTACATTCATAAATTAATTTATTGGGTGACATTACATGGATGGTTGTGTTTCTAAACATTGGAACAGAGAGGGTGTGCAGTGCACTATGCCAAGTTGCAGCTCAATGCCCCGCGCCTTCACGCACACGGCCATGGAGGTCCCGCGCCCGGATCCAGCCAGGGAGAATTAAAAACTCGTCGAGCGCGAATCTGGTCCTGTTGATTGGAAGAAAGGGTGGGGACCGTCTTCCATACAGTACAGATCAATGTAGCAACCCAATGAGCGCAATCAGTGGTCTGCTAGCAATCCCCGTCCTATTCTCACTCACATAAACACCACTTGAACCAAAATATACACGGGCCACCTACTGCGCGAGAGAAAGTGATGAGAGGGCGCGCGCTTCTCGACATTATTACTGTTTTCAATTAAAACGACCAAACGGGATGGCCTAAGCGACGCACGAGACAAACACAGACTAGGATTGGGTTTCAGGGCCATGGGAACATGGAGATCCTGTCTTGTATTTATTACAAAAAATGATACATTCATCTCATGGAGATTAAATACTTCGTAAACAGGGAACCGTTAGACAAACCACTAGAATATGATGTACATTGCGTTCGATACAAGTTTTTTTGTTGCGTTTTTTTACGCAGAAAAGCACGTTTGATAAGAAAAAAAAAACAGTGAATGTCCGGATCTTTGTAATTAAAAATGTGTGCCTTTAAATAGAAGGATTCTTCTGGAACAGCGGTTAGAATTATCATTATCATTATCATTCTGTCGAACAAACATTGTCATGATGACGTGACAACATGACCTTATTGCGCTGTGCTGGAATGTGTGCCTAAAATCGCTCTGTCGTTGTTTATTCTTCAACAATTATGGAGTGTACAAGATTATAAACAACAAGATTAATAATACAAATCATTTGTCAAGTAATTTTCATATGTTACACTTGTTGAAAGATTCGACGTGACAGTGTAGTTCCCAGTCATATGATTGTTGAATATTTTATCCCGCTTCTAGTCTACTTAATTTCAGGACAGTTAAAATCACTAATTGATAATTAATACTCACAAGCGTTGACTCTACATGCTGTATGAATTGCTTGAACAAACAGAGGTCTTAATTGGTTCAATCATCCGATTGGCCCCCAAAAAATTAATTCAGTACAATATCAACATGCTTTTAGAGAACAATTAGCCTATACAATAAATACACAAATCCAGTTATTCGCGTAAACTTGTTAAACAGATAGGCTACATAATTCATATGTTTAATGTATTATTTTAGATTAGGTTATTTAATGGATGAATTCTGGAGCACGTGCAGAGAGAAAAGATTTCAAGTGCAGGTCTGTGTGCGGGTCTGTGTACGGGTCTGTGTGCGGGTCTGTGAGCAGGTCTGTGTGCAGGTCTGTGCATGCAGGTCTGTGTGCAGGTCTGTGTGCGGGTCTGTGTGCAGTTCTGTGTGCGGGTCTGTGTGCGGGTCTGTGAACTTGCGACCCTTGGTGCCATTATACATTTGATCGATCAATCAGTCACGAGGCCCTCCAAACAACTCCACCTCAGCCTTTTGGTGACCCTTCAGGGTCTTCATCTAACACGGGGACTGTGAAAAACGAATTTCTCACTGTCAAAGTGTCATTTCAATTTCCAAACAAAACTAGATGTTTGCAAGTTTATCAATTATATTTATTGTATATTGTAGGTTCGAAAGGGGATCATATATGGTTTAATGTTGAGAACTGTGGCAAGTTCACTACTGATACAGACAACAATTCAAACATTTGATTAAGTGCAATGTCAATGAAAAGCCTCATTCTTCCATGCAACACAGTCTTCATACTGTGTACACTGTAAGCATAGAATCAAAACTAGTAGAGCTCAGAAGGCAAGAGAGGTGCTATTGTCCTATACATGTCGTCATGCAAAACACACTTCGTTTATTAATCCTGGCGCGCGAGTAGGCCTATTTTATCCGCACCTCCCAGCGCGCGTGGCGACCTGCACCTGCCAAACAGCTCTGTTTGTGTACATACACTGTGTGTGAATTACAGGCTTATACCCAAAATAGAGATATTATATATATATATATATATATATATATATATATATATATATATATATATATCCTATATATGTATATATATGTACACTCTCAGCATCTTGAAGACATCCGCTCTCACATATGACTGAATACTGTTATATGGACAAATGTGAGGTGATATGAGACACCATGATGAGAAAACACAACGTTGATTCGGAATTACAAAAGTAATATAGACTGCACACAGTGAACGTACTCCCTGGGAAATACATTCAAATTTATTTTGTTATGCCTAAATTATGAGTGATGTAAATAAACTCTGCGAGCCCAACATAATCCAACGACATGGACAATATAAAATAACACATTTTATTTTCGTTCGCCTATTAATGTCTGCGCCGTTCATTTCTTTCATGTTACTCTGGTCTTTTTTTTCAAGTTAATAACTTTTAGACTGTTGTGAATATTTTAGTCCAGACATATTAATTCCATTGACGTGTAGAAGGTGGAATCTCCTCCTAAGTGGTCACACATTCCTGAGGATGCACCGCTGTCAAATATTTCATTGTTGGACGTCATGGAAAAAGTGCGGATCTGACTGTGATGGGGGGGCAAGTGGGAAGCTGTGACCTCGGAGAGCGGTAAAATGATCAGAGTCAAATAAGAAACACCGGTTACTGAACTGGCCTTATACTTTCTCCTTAAAATAGTAAGTTATATATATAACTGCATATATATATACAGGTATATAACTATAATAAATCACAAAACACTGTAGTCGAGAGACTAATTGATCATTGGAAATGGGCAAAGTCTCCTTGTAATAAAGATGTTGACTGAACATCAACATTACAGGGTCCTCGGGGAGCAATGATGGTTAAGAACGCCAATCAACACCTTTTTGTGGAGGGTTTTAACATAGTGACTCTCCTCCTCGAGACTCCATTATTGATCTGAGAAGCAGCGCGTGCCCCGCTGGTCTGGGTAAACATTATGGGGATCAATTAGCCGCGCGGACACTTGAGTTTTCGCGCGCTATGTCAAAGACAAGCATGAAGTTAATGCGCGTGAGGGCTATTCTGTGTGGAGACATGGGCAATGGCATGTTGAAACAAGGGCGTGCTTCTCCAAATGAAGTCATCAACGGTAATTAAACGCAGGGGGAAACGAGAGCACGGGAGCGCGCCTACCCCTTCTCCGCGCGCTGGGTGGTCCGTTCCCCTGATAAATGTGTGGGCCCCATGCCAAGCAAGTGCTCGGTATAGGGACCGGTTAAAACAATAGTACTACCTATATACATTTCTTTACTTGGGTTTCAAACTCAGCCGCAACAGAAAATCCCACTTTTGTACCTCTAAGCAGTTCTGTGTAAGTTGACAATGAGGATTTGTATATTTTTGTATTTGCTTTCCCCTGTGGCAACACGTCACGGAGGAGGAAGGGCACGAGGGACATTTCAGGGTGTTCTGAAAAGTATTCTGACCCACTGAACATCAGTATTATAGTTTAGTACCGGCCCTTTGAAACGTCCATTTCATACGTACTACATTTTTTTTTGCTAGAACAAAAATTATAGCAAATACATAAAAAATAAAAAAATACAAAATTAATCTTATCCACCACTGGCAACTTTTATGCATGATAAAATGTAGTATTACTATAACGAACATTTGTTGGTCATTTATATATATATATTATATATATATTCTTACATGGGTTATTTGCTCTGGGTTGAAAAATCCACGAAAAATATGTTATATATAAAATATAATAATTTATAATATAAACTCAACCCGGAGAGCTTGTGTCTACACAGTAAACAATCACTCGGTATTGAAGCCTCGCGCATATTACTTGTACTTCTATGTTATTTGTATCAAAATTGTAGTGTATTTTTACATTGTATTCATTTTTTATTGTATGTCACATATATGTTCTATATGTTTGCTAATTTCTGCCACAGTGAATTATATGTTTGAAAGACTTGCATAGCGATTAAACCTCATTCTGATTCATAACCGTGAAACGCGTGTGGGTCTCGCGCAGTTTGTATACCGGGGGTGAGCGCGTGCGCTCTCAAGGGAACAATGAAAAGTATACTGACAACAGATTTAGTCAGTACCCCCGCTCCCACCACGCGCTGCGAGTAGGGCAACCAAGTGTTTAGGGGGGCACCAAACTGGTGAGGGGGGCACCAAGTGTTTAGGGGGGCACCAAGTGTTTAGGGGGGCACCAAACTGGTGAGGGGGGCACTAAGTGTTTAGGGGGGCACCAAACTGGGGAGGGGGGCACCCAAATAATCAAAAATAAATAATGAAAGCGGGGGTGGGGGGGGGCAGGGGGCTCAGTGTGCAGGGCTTGAAGCGGCTCTCGTTCAGTGGACGTTATGTTGACCAAAATAACCTCATACGGTCGAGCATGTATGATGAGGGTTCTAGATATTTTGAAAACTTATTTAAAAAAAACAAATTCCAATGGCAGGAATTCGTAGACTAGTAGCCTGTATCTTCTTACTCGTTTTAATCTACAGTGTTATAGCCTGCTTATATGTGCATTATAAAAAATATATATTTGCTCAAACAAATTGTGTAAGTGGATTCCGTCTTATATCGAGACTGATACACTTTGTGAAACAGCAGGATTCATGTAATAAAGAGCCTTCATGGAAGCAAGTCTTAATGCCTAAGTTGCAAAACGCGCATCAGGTCTGGTAAATCTCGAGTCGAACTCATTTCAAGAGACAGCCTGCGACCAAATCTGAACTGAACTGAGAAAAAGTTTAAAATATAACTTACCTAAACCCACCGAGCACCGTCCTGGGGGAAGCGTTTTGAGGGAGTCGATCTGAATTCCCCATCCGTGATTTCTTGCCTGGATCTCGGCAAGGTCTGGAGCTGTGATCTCATAGGTTTCCTGAGCAAATAGAACCATTTATTGTACGAATAGTAAAATGTCTGCATTTTGGAATTAAAGTCCTCTCCAGTGGTTTGTCTCTAAAACGGACAGAATGCATCAGATAGAGTATTAGCTGATCTAGCAGGGGTTTTTGCTTGATTTTTTATTTAAAGAAGGGCCAGGGAAAATGTTTACATTTTGCTGTATAAACATCCTGCCCATGTTCCTGTCTATCTTTTAAAGAAATCAGGAGCATGGCTTGAATAAGAAGATAATTTATTTTTAAATATAAATTTCATTTTCAGCTCATTTATTCTTATTTATTATCAGAATAATACAAAGGGTATTTGTCGAAAGAGTTGGTGATTATTTTGTCCCATCTTATTAATGGGAGGCTCTTATGGCAAGGATGTCTTGCTGATCTTCAGATCATATTAGAACAATTCTCAAGGACATGACAATAATAAGAATCTTTGACAGGAATCTACTGTCTTGGTTGATATGCTCACACAAGCCAGCAGGAAGAAACACAAATACTCAAATTAAGACTCCAAATGTATTTATTTTCGCCTTAGATGCAAAGGAACACAATCAGATTCAGTATTTAATAATTGTTATTGTTTGTTTGTTTTTTGCATTGAAGGAAAATGTTAATATTGGAAGTTTAATACAAACATTCCCTCAAAACTACAGGGGGACAGATGTGTCTGCTACCGCACACCACACGAAGAGGGGGACTATGAGGAGGAGGACCCCCCCCCCCCCTCACTAAAAGGGGAGGGGACTATGAGAAGGAGGACCCCCCCCCTCCCCCTCACTAAGAGGGGAGGGGACTATGACCCTCTGACGGTCCAGAACTCCTCTTCTGAGGCTCTGATCGCATCAGATAAAGTAAAAGGCGAGCTTCTCCAGGACGCATGAGAGCAACAAGGACTTTAGTTGAAAGCAGCTCCCTGTTCTGCGTCCCATGTTTAACTTTGGACACTTTGGCTCTAAGGAATTCAGGCTTCTTCCCCGGTTAAGGAACTCGAAATCGGTCAAGGAAAAGGCGCAATAACGCAAAAACATTTATTTAGTATCGCTCTTCATTGAGCGAGATTCTTCTGGACTCCAAACGAGGTAAATCTACTCACCAAACATTTCTGATCCGTTAGTTTAAAATCGTTTCTATTACCACCAGGACAAGGACGTTATTTATTTGGCACCAAAAAAAAACAAAAACAAACAACAACTTATTTTGCCGTAAACGCAGAGATCTAATGACTGCAGAGGTCCAGCTGCCCCCAGCGCAGACTTCAGGCCAGACTGGTCCCATGTCTGCTCCTCCGGAGAAGACCACGGTGATGGAGACCTCCTCTTCCTCCACCACCAAAACCAAGAAGACCAACGCTGGGATCCGTCGTCCAGAGAAGCCCCCTTACTCCTACATCGCCCTGATCGTCATGGCCATCCAGAGTTCCCCCACCAAGCGCCTGACCCTCAGCGAGATCTACCAGTTTCTCCAGAGCCGCTTCCCCTTCTTCAGGGGCTCATACCAAGGATGGAAGAACTCCGTGCGTCACAACCTCTCCCTCAACGAGTGTTTCATCAAGCTGCCCAAGGGTCTGGGTCGGCCAGGGAAGGGCCATTACTGGACCATCGACCCGGCCAGCGAGTTCATGTTCGAGGAAGGGTCTTTCAGAAGGAGACCCCGGGGGTTCAGACGTAAATGCCAGGCGCTGAAGCCCATGTACAGCATGATGAACGGCTTGGGGTTCAACCATCTCCCCGAGGCCTACAGCTTCCAAGGGAACGGAGGAGGAGGAGGCCTCTCCTGTCCGGCCAACAGCCTGTCTCTGGACACCGGGATCGGGATGATGAATGGACATTTGGCAGGCAACATGGACGGGATGGGGCTGGCCGGGCACCCCATGTCTCATTTATCGGGCAACGGTGGACATTCTTACATGGGGAGTTGCACTGGATCCACAGGGAGCGATTACCCTCCTCACCACCACGAGAACTCCGCTTCCCCTCTGCTCACCAGCGGGGGGGTCATGGAGCCTCACCCCGTCTACTCCAGCTCAGCCTCGGCTTGGGCTCCGGCGCCCTCTTCTTCCTCTCTGAATAACGGAGCTTCTTACATCAAGCAGCAGCCCCTGTCTCCCTGTAACCCCGGAGGAGCCAACTCTCTCCAGCCCAGCCTGCCCACACACTCCCTCGACCAGTCATATCTGCACCAGAACGGACACAGCACCGACTTGCAAGGTAGGCCTTTACCTCTATCTTATCTTATCTCATTTAGGAAAACACACACACACATGTTAATCCTTAATTGCCTAAAGCTGTTTAGGCCTCTAACTAAACCATGTAGGTCTATAGGTCATCGAGGGCGTAAAACTCTTCCAATTTAACTAACCTTTGGGGGGAAAGTATTCGTAAACTAGACTAGATTGACAGAAGATTTGCGGTTTTAAATAGCATAAAGATTGCACCGATCGCACAGTGAATCATCATTTCGTGATGTCGAGTTGAAAAAATGGTCAGTTTGCAGACTTAACACAAGGCCATAAATGCAGATAATTTGGTCGATTTGGTTGTTATCTTTGAAATAAGGAAATCGACGCAAGAAAAAATGACCATCTAATGAGCTACCAGCAAGAAAGTTAAGTACCTCGAGTTTCCTGTCCTCGTTTAACTGAGGCCATGAGTTTGCACAAGTCACAAATAACGCGTTGAACCCTTGTTTTTCCTAATAAATACCAGAAACTGCTTACAGGAGGCACGCGGGGAGGGGGGGGGGGCGTGTTTAGAATGGTGCCAATGTAGGGGGGCAAGAACAACAAGCGCCAACGGAGCCCCGCGTGCTCACAGCCTCGAGCCACACAGGGATCCCTCCGGGGATTCGCGTGCAAGAAGGGCCACCGTCCAATTAGAGAGCTGTTCCACCCTCGAGCTCCGAGTTCTTCCGTCCCAACAATTACTTTCGACCATTCCAATCAGAGTGGAGAAATCTCTGCACCCCCCCCCCCCACCACCACCACCACCACCCAAAAAATAGGCTGCATTAATTCAGTTTGTGGACATGAGTATCAATCAATGCGATTTAGTTTGTTTGATGAAAATAAGGAGATTAGAAAATTAGAATTAGATGATTTAAGATGTAGGTATATGCATTTTAATTTGGGACAACGATTGTGGTCTTTCTGACCTCCAATTCTGTAAATGTTAGTATACACACATGGGAAGTGTTTGTAATATACATTCTAGTAGTGCGTTATTATTGTATAATATATGCTATTATTATGTGGTCTTAGTCAATATTATGTGTACGCTATTATAATTCACAGACATTTATAATTACAATAACTAATATCCAGATAGGCTTATTAATGTGTTGTGTGGTAATAAAACGACGGAATAGGACAGCCATGTTCTCAAACTAAAATTTTCATTTTCATTTTCAAACTAAAATTCAGAATTACTAGTGGATATTCCACTCCCCAGAGGGGATTTATTTTATTTTATTTAACCAATCAATTGTGTTCTCCGTTTCAGGTATCCCCCGCTACCATTCCCAGTCTCCTAACATGTGCGACAGAAAGGAGTTCGTCTTCTCCTTCAACGCCATGACCTCCGCAGCCATGCATTCTCCCAGCAGCGGCTCCTACTATCACCATCAACAGGTATCCTACCAGGACATCAAGCCCTGCGTCATGTGATGGCACCAGCAGCAGAGAGACACTGAGTCTGAACTGACCTGAGCTCACCGAAGCCCCCCCCCCAAATCCTCCCGAGACAAGGACCAGAAGCAACCCCCCGGGAGGGAGGCCTGTTAGTGTGCACGCAGGGGGGGATGTGCCCTCCTAGGACCAGGGATGGGTTAAGTTAAAACAGGCATCAAGAACGACAAGGAAGCCATAAAAACGGGTGATCACCCCTCCCCCCACCCACCCTCCACTCAGCGGATTGGTTACATGCACTAAAACCACTCTTTATAGTTTTGTTTTTTTAGTTTTTTTTTATTCAGGCTAATGTGGGCCAAATTTAAAGAACACTTGCTCACAATGTTATGAAGCAGCGGACGGTGAATAAATTATTACACCCCCAATCATTCTATACCGCTTGGTACCATCTCTGCAAAAGGACTACTAACACTTGAGAACCTTTTTTATATATATATATATCAATGTACAGACTTATTTCTATATTTGTTAACTGAAACAAAACAAACAAAACAAAAAAGATGCTCGTAAGGTTATACATAGGATATCATCCTGCCCATCGAAATGTTTCATGTTTCAGTTAATCTTCTTTTTTTCTTTTTTACGATTAAGATCCACATGGATTTTTAAAATGAAAAACAAAACAATTGGACACATGCTATATTTACATGTAAAGATGAAGGCACTTTTTTCAATAGCAAAGCGCAACTTCTTATTTATTCTGTTCATATTTTAATTGTACAAGTATATTCACAAAATGGAAGTAGGCCTACGCTTTATTGGCAATATTTGCCATTATGCTTTGTTATTTGTTAAAAAGGGGGAATTTAAGATAAAATTATAAGCACTGTTAGCTAGGCTTTTATGTCTGTGGCTATTAAGGTAGGCCTTTGATATAAATAGACACCCGTGTTATTTTTCAGCACTGTATAAATTGTATATGTTATTTGAAGCATACGAGTGTCTGTAGGTTAGTATGTATATTACAACACACAATTGCATAATATTAAAAGTATTTGGCATGCAGTTTGGAATTACTTGTAATTGCTATACTTGTCAGATACTTGGATTTAAAATGGGCTACAAATGTGATCTTTAGGCAAGGTCTGTTTAATAGCAATATAACACGATATATTGTTCTATAACACCTATAGGCAGAGCCAATTCAATCACTTTGAGTGTATCAAGAAACATTTGGGTGGACTATCTATTGTAGGTATACTGTAGGAGCTCATGTTGAATGTGTAACTGTGTAATCAGAGTGTATGTTGCAATTAACCCGTAACAAATCAAAGCCAGAAGGATTCTGTTTCAGAGTGAGTGCTAGAACCATTTATCCAGCCCGAACAGGCCACAGATGCCTATAACCCCCCAATATGTCCAGTTAGTTTTCAGTGAATTATAGTTCTAACTATACTGTAAACTCAGCGACGGAAACTTCCCTATTTAAGTGCAGGTTTGACTTAAGAGCGGGTTCGTGTTTGTTATTTCCACTTTACACGTTTTAAGTAATAGGATTATTCCTATCAATGCCAAGTGAATTCAGGTTTGTAAATGTAAGGTTCATGCAAGCGTTCTTCCTAACATTCAGTATTAGTTTTAAAAGCATGGTGCATATAGATTTAAGACTGTTAAATGCACTTTTGTAAAGTCTTCATTTATATCGACTCCAACCTATGAAGGTTTCTACGTGTCATATCATAAGCCTACGTGTCAAAGAAGCTGTTTGATTAAAACAGAAAGTGTTAGCAAATGGTTACATGACAAAACTGTGGTCTAAAGGCTCATTGTAATTTGGCAAAAGTTACACAGGTCTGACATGGAAACCGTGTAAAACCAATTCAATGCATACGATTGAAGACGTCATTGCACTAAGTTAAAAAGAGACCAATATGCTTGGACAAAAATAAACTTTTGTGGAAGAAGGAAAACAAAATCTTACACATCGCAGAAATGACACAACGCACAACAAAAGTTTATTCATGGGATTTTAAAGTAGACATACAGATTCAACAGCAAATCCCGGAAATCTACAAGCCACAAAACTTTGACTAGAATGGTTCTTAGAGAACTCGTTTCAATAAGCTCGTTTCTGAGATAAACGCTTGTCCGAAGCTGTAACACAACCAGGCCTAACCTCCTCACTCAACTGTCACGTGATCTGTGGAGTACACACAGTGTGTATGTGTGTGCGTGAGATTCTACTGGGGTCATTTGTTTTTTGATGGTTGTCTTGGCGAGGGCCGTGTGTGGCTATAAGTAGCCCATGTGTTTCTGCACGTATGTAGCTGTGTTCTATCACCGAGTGACCACCCCTTGAACCCCCGGTGAAATTCCCTTGTATGAACACACACAAACATACTCACACGCACACACACAACAGGCACGAGAGGCTCGAGCGCTCAGCGGCGGAGGGACCACGCATTAACGAGCTGATGATGTTAGCCGGAGAGCAGCAGCGCCTTGGCGGGGCTGAGAGGATGAGATTCCAGCGGGGGCCTCCACAGCTGTTCCCGGGGCCCGAGCTGTAAGACAGCTCCATAAAAAGCCCTGGTGCCTGGTTGATGGAGGCACACATGCAATGTGCTCGTCTGTCAGCTCGGGTCTTAAGTAACGCACTATAACCAGGCCTGTAGGATGGCGTGTATCACTCCAAGCTGAGCTTCAGCACACCGGTGTAAATTTATTTTTTATACTGTACTATATCGTACCCCCCTTATTGTCATTGCTATATTACCCTGCAACTCTGTGTGCTGTACTTTACCCTGCTGCTGTTGTGAACTGCAATTCCCCCCCAAAGGTTTATCTAATCTAATCCGTTTTGACATGTCAGATACAAACAGGATAGTCTCTCTCCAGGCTCCGATACACAAAGGAGGTTTTGAGACCAGCTTGTTAACGGAATTTACAATGAAGAAAAAAAGGCGTTTCCATGGGAACAAGGTGAGCGGGCATCGTAATGACGAAACCCTGTTTTGACTTTTAATACTAAAGAAAATATCAGACAGTTCAAAAGATCCGCGTGTTGAAGGTGCACGTGCAAAGACATTTGGAAATGCACTTTTGTCCAACATAGGTTTAATTCTGGTTTGGGCACGGATGGCTGTTGTTGAGAGTGGCTCTGTCTTCATTGTAGAAGGACGACTTTGGAAATAAATATGTTATTTTAACTGCCTATGAAACTAAATGCCTACAATCTTACTAGACTATGGAAAGATGCATTTTAAAAGAGGGAAACAGGAAGTCAGAAACAGGAAGTGGAGAGAGCTGCGGTTTGATGTCCTTCAGATCAGACATTATAATATAATTATATATGTATGTATTTGTTTATTTATTAATCATCACATGTATTTATTATATTTATTTATATATTATATATGTATTATATTTATGTCTGTGCTTCAGATACCTGGCGTCTGCTGTGTCACAGACGTCAGGCTTTTATTATTAAGACGTTCGGCTAAATATGATGACGGAGGACTTGTTTACTTATTTAAATCACCTATTGTTTATGTAAATCAATTAATACGATTAACAATGGAAAAAAATACGATTGTTGGATCATTTATAAAACCAATAGCCTACGTAAGGAGGCCTCAGAACATAGCAAATATTTATTTTATATGTAAGGTCTCAACCATCTTAAATTGGAGTTCACTTTGAACTGTCCTTAAACTCAGGAACACCGCCCTAAGCTGCGCACTACATGAACAGTGCGCACTTTGTACACATAAACAGACCCGCAAAAATCGGGACTGATTGCCGTTGCCAACTATGTGGTCTGCTGCAGATGGTGTTGTGAGGTCGTCTTATCTCGCACCCCACACATACCAGGCTCAAGCCTGACTAATTGGACGCGTCAGCCCCCCCTGATACCCTCTCACAGGTTATGAAAGCAGCTATTGAAGGGTGTGGGGGGGTCCTTGACCTTGCTCTGTGGCAGAAACACCACACTAACGAGAGCTGGACCCAAATAGGTGAGGAAGAGATGACCAATTATGTTAAGTTATTCATCCAATGGTTGTTTTTCTCCCCAGATCTTGTCCTTGAAATAGCAGACTTGGACGAAGACGACACATAACATCTGTTTTACCATTACTAACCAAGTGTGTTATCCAGGATAATGAGGTCTCATGTGAGAAATGGGCATGGATGTTTGTGTGTGGAAGGTTAAAATCACCAGACCTTACAAAGTAATTTTTTTCAAAACTCCTTAAATACTGTTTATTTAGTACACAAAATATTCTTAAATTGTTGAAAGCATTACATGAACTTAAGGGGCCTTTTACATTGCCTTACTGTTAGAGAAAGATCCGATAGTGCAATTAGGTCTAACCCTTCCGCTATCACATACTAACCGTCAGGCTTGCCTGTGAGTGATATACAGTGCACTCTGAATGAGAAGTATTTCAAAAGTATAGGGGGGGTGGGGGGGTTACGTATTTTAACAATACAGAAACTAAAAATAATAAACCAAACTCTGCTTAAGGCATTAAAACACATTCACATTTCACACTTCACTTCTGAAAAAGTGAAGGCATTAATTTCCTTGAAAACACGTCCCCTGTTTCTCTCCTTCTCTCTATCCGTTTCTCTCCTCTCTCTCCTCTCTCCCCTTCTCTCGCTCTCCTTCTCTCTCTGGAGGCCTGTGTTTTTAGCTTGTTACTACAGTTGAAGTTGAGAGGTGCGGCCGACAGACTCTAGTCGTGGCTGGGCTCCTCTGCCTCTGCGTGGACACCGCTTGAGTTCTCTTGGGTGTTCCCTCTAGAGGTCTTGGGGAACGCTGGCCTAGGTCTCCTGTTGGGTGGGCCCGGTCTCCTGCCTCCCCTCTGGCTCTTGGCCAGCTCCGCCTGCAGGCTCTGCCCATTGAGGGAGAGCCCCTGCAGGGCCTCTAGGGCCTGGTCTGCAGCCTGGGGGTCACAGTAATCCAGGAAAGCCCGGTGCTGAGCTCCCTGCCAGGTCAGCCTCAGCGGTGCAGCCTCCCGCTCCCGGAGGGCGCTCTTCAGCTCGCTGACCCGCAGGCCGGCGGGGATGCCTCCCAGGTAAACCGTGGTCACGCTCAGAGGGGGGCGGCGCTCCGACGCCACGCCGTTATCCTCCTCGCTGGTCCGCTCTCTCCTCTCTCTATCTCCTCCTCTTCCTCGGCCCCTGCCACCTCCTCTTCCGTCCTCCCTCCCCCCTCCCCTACCATCCTCCCTGCCTCCTCCTCTACCGTCAGCCCTCCCCTCACCCCTCCCGTCCTCCCCCCTGCTCTCTCTCCTCACTCTGGCCGGGCGGCGTCTGGGCTTGTGTTCTAGATCCCCTCTGGGCTCCTGTCTCTCTGGCCTGACCTCCCCCTCCCCGTCCTGCTGGGTGTCTCTCCTGGGTCTGCGTCGGGGCTCACGCCGGGGCCTCTGCTCCGCCTGCTGCCGGGGCTCCCTCCGGCCCCCGTCCCTGGCCCCGTCGCCGTCCCGGGCCCCTGCGGGAGGGTTGGCCCCCAGGGTGACGTCCTTCCCTGCTTCTTGCTCCAGGGCTAGCAGCTTCTTCAGGATGGGGATCCTCTCAAGGGTGTCTGTGTTCAGCTGCAGACACACACAGGCAAAGGTTCACAAGGTTAGGCCCCCCCCCTGGGTCTGCAGTCCTCAGGGGGGGCGTGTGAAACTGCTGGATTTATGGTGTAGACCAGCTACAGGATACAAGCAACGCCTCTACTGTACTGTCTCTGTGTGCATCTTGTAACATCGCTACGCTTAAAACATCAAACGCTAGGGAAACACACAGGATGAGCTCGTTCCACATGATATCGTCCGGATCAGACGGTCTGCTTCAGAGTCCTGCTCACAAGGATCACCGGCCAAATCCCCTTCAGATCGGGTGCTGGGGAGGAACTCCCCCCCCCACCCCTGTCCCCCTCCCCTCCCACGGCTAAATAAAGACGTCTCTTTCGATTTCCCGTGGCAGAGAGTGTCTGCCGTGTCTTTGATGGTGGCTGCTGCTGTACAGGATATACAGGGCTATTGTTTACACCTTGACCTCCTCTGACCCTGCTTTCCTCTGGGCCCAGTAGACAGGGCCAGAAGCCAGCCTTTGATGATCACAGTTGCCCTTCCTGAGTGGTGCGGTCACTGGGTCCTAACTGTTGGCATGGCTGCTTGAAGGAGGGGGGAAGTGGGGGGGGTGAAGCATGAACTCCAGATTGTTACAGGGAGGGAGGGGCCCTGACACCACCAGAGAAACCAGAATCACAGTACGGTTTATTTTATTTGTTGCTATCCTGTGTTCGACCCCCCTGCTGAGAACCTTTTTATAGCAGTCGGAGACTAGAAGGGGCTGGCTAACTGGTGTTTGAGTTTGGTGGATAACAAGAGGGGCCATGCTATGAGACAAACATGGCACACCAGGCCAGGGTCAGAACACACCAGGCCAGGCCATACTAGGCCAGGGTCAAGCCAAAGTCAGCCCATACTAGGCCACGGTCAGGCCATACCAGGCCAGGGTCAGGCCATACCAGGCCAGGGTCAGGCCACACCAGGCCAGGGTCAGAACACACCAGGCCAGGCCATACTAGGCCAGGGTCAAGCCAAAGTCAGCCCATACTAGGCCACGGTCAGGCCATACCAGGCCAGGGTCAGGCCATACCAGGCCAGGGTCAGGCCACACCAGGCCAGGGTCAGAACACACCAGGCCAGGCCATACTAGGCCAGGGTCAAGCCAAAGTCAGCCCATACTAGGCCACGGTCAGGCCATACCAGGCCAGGGTCAGAACACACCAGGCCAGGGTCAGGCCAGGGTCAGGCCACACCAGGCCAGGGTCAGAACACACCAGGCCAGGGTCAGGCCACACCAGGCCAGGGTCAGGCCACATGCAGGCCTCTTACCTTTGACCAGATGATACCAGAGGGTTTGGGTCGCTGGCAGTCAGTCTTGATGACTCTGGTGGGAGTGAGGATGTAGTCCACAGTCAGATCATGACTCTCCAGCAGCTCCTCTGGGATGTCCACCACCTCAAAACAAATTCACCCAAACTTAGACCATTTGCTCTTATGGAGAGATGCTTGATTCGACTGGTTTTGATGGGCGGTGCGTAGAGCATTGTTTAGGGACGTACCTGGCAGTCATGGACCACAGTCACCACCACAGTGGACTCGCTCACAGCCTCCATCGCCACCATCATACCGTACTCCAAGTCTGCAAATCCTTCTCCTTTACCTATCCGGTAACCTAGGAGACGAGAGAGTCACACAAGGTACTGAGGTTAAGCCTCAGACAGACCTAGGTCATGCCAACAGAACTGCAGTAAACACAATCCTTCCCTCAGCCATAAATCCTTAACAAGACAATTGAACGTCTGTGGTTAGGAGGAGAATCATTCGAATCTACCCCGGCTGTTTTGAGGGAGTACAGAACTCGATCCTGTCTCTACATGTTCAGTGTGGCAGCCAGAGCTCTGCAGAGACTGCTTGTGAAGGCTGGAGCAGCTCACCTTTCTGGGATACGGCCACGGAGCCCACCACCACCAGGTCCACGTGAACCTTGGACTCCAGGCCCACCGGCACGCTGAACTCCTTCACACCCTGCAGGAGGACAGGGACAAGGCTCGCTTTTATAAAAACTTATTATTATTACTTGTTATACTTTTGTGACTTTTAGCATATTTATGACAAGACAGTTAGCAAGAGACAGGGAAAGATGCAGGAAAAGTGGTGGTGGTGGTGGGGGGGCTTACACCCAGACCCCTGTGTGAGGCATGGTTCCACACTAACCCAGTGGGTGCAGCACTATAATGTGTGGTACTTTGCATGGTAACTGAGATGAGGTTATTTTTGCACTGCGCCTAGTAAACACAAACCACTCGCCGACTCGGACCACAGAAATACTGCGGGTACCATAGAAACGCTCTGGCGATGTTATGCTGTACTTACGACATGACTTTTCTTGAAGAAGGGTTTGAGTGAGAAGGGCTTAGGGGGAGAGGGGGTTAAGTCAGAGGGAAGAGTTCAGAGCTGAGAGAGCACAGTTCAGGGATGAGAGGGCAGAGTTCAGGGATGAGAGGGCAGAGTTCAGGGATGAGAGGGTAGACTTCAGGGACAAGAGGTCAGAGTTCAGAGATGAGAGGGCAGAGTTCAGGGATGAGAGTTCAGGGTTGAGAGTTCAGGGATGAGAGGGCAGAGTTCAGGGATGAGAGGGCAGACTTCAGGGACAAGAGGTCAGAGTTCAGAGATGAGAGGGCAGAGTTCAGGGATGAGAGTTCAGGGTTGAGAGTTCAGGGATGAGAGGGCAGAGTTCAGGGATGAGAGTTCAGGGATGAGAGTTCAGGGTTGAGAGTTCAGGGATGAGAGGGCAGACTTCAGGGATGAGAGTTCAGGGACGAGAGGGCAGAGTTCAGGGATGAGAGTTCAGGGATGAGAGGGCAGAGTTCAGGGACGAGATTTCAGGGATGAAAAGTCAGTTCAGGGATGAGGGGGGGCTCTGGGCTTTACCTGAGAGGTGGAACACACACGCAGCTCCTCTTTGCTAGCTCCTTCTGGGGGGACGATCTTGTTGAAGAGTCCAGTACGGAGACGAGGGGTGGGAACCAGCAGGGTCTTCCTCGTCTGAGGAGGGGGGAGCGCAAACAATACCAAACGCATTCATCATCTGGCATCATCGTTCGGTTTATCTGGAATGTCACTAACAATCGTATACAACGGTGAGAAAAGGGGGCGTGTTCCTGGTGTCATTATGTCACTCGTCAGTTTGATTGATCTGCCCTGTTAAGTTGGCTCCATCTCAAGTCCTTGTGACTTCAGAGAACACAGGACCACTTCCTGGAAGTAACAAACAGCTGACTCTGTATCGGTGCCTGCTCAGTATTTGCAACAGGGGAGAGGGGTTAAGCCTCACCTAATGAGACAGCTGGATCTGCAAGATCACAACCATATGAGAATAAATTTTGCACCAAGTTATTTAATTGTGCCTAAACCACAGCATAACAGGTGATTCATCCAATCAGCCCCTCCTGAATAATTTTGGCCCTTTTCTAAACAACAAACAAACCCTCCATCAGGTTAAAGGTGAACGTTGGCAGTGTGAAAGCTAACAGTTTTTCCTGGTCTTCCTTGAATGGCCCTCTCTGACACTGCACGAAAATCTATAAAAATGTTATTAAAATACAGTACTGACAGTACTGCCTACACTGGGGGACTGTGGCCTGATTGGCTACCTGCAGCACGGCCAGGCGGGCCCCCTCCAGTGGCTTATCTGGATCCACCTTCACCCCCTCTGTCTTGGGGAAGACCTGGAGCTCAGAAACCTTGGCACAGGCTGTGTGGGCCCCCTGGGAGGAAGGGAGAGGACAGGAGTGAGGCGCTCTGAAGACACTTACATCCAGGGTGATATAGCGAGCTTGCTGCTGGGGTCTGTCCGGGTTCACTTTCACTGTCCGGCTGGACTTGAACTCCTGCAGGGCCGAGAGCCTGTCGCATGCAGGGATCGCATCCTGACCACACACCCCCCCAAAATACATGAGTACAGAAGGAGGAAGAAGAGAGAGGAAGAGGAAAACCAATACAACAAGTGGGGGGTTACAGTGTGGGAGGTTACAGTGTGGGAGGTTACAGTGTGTGTGTGTGTGTGTGTACTGACAATGTGGCAAGGACAAAAATAGTTTTTCCTAAAATAGAGACTTCGTATTCGTTGGGAACTTGACACCTCAAAGAAACGAAGAGGAAAAATATTTGTAGTATTATGAGTGTGTTTACGAGGCAATAGTACTGTTGGAGGGCACAGCGGTATCTGTAATGATTTCTCATTTAACACTTAAATCACTATATACCACGGCCAGTACGTGATGGCTGAGGAGAAGAAAAAAAAAACACCATAAAGTCGTTGACAAAAATTGTGCATTTTTTTGTCGAGTGATTCGTGTTGTAAATTCATGCATTGCACGATAGCTGCAAAACTCGTGTAGAGCATACGGGAGACCAGGCCTAGCTGGCTCAGCCTACCTTGAAATTAGGGATCCTGTTGTGAACAGGCCGAGGAAAGTTGGCCAAGTTCTTGGCTTCAATGTAGTCCCAAACTTTCTCTCTGATGTCCCATTTCGTCGCTCCTGCAATAGAAGATGACAAAGTTAACAAGAAAGATTTGAGAAAACGTTACGTTGTCAGCCATGATGCTAGCTAGGGGCTAAATCCCAATTCATTAGCTAGGATAAAAACAGAGAGCTAAGCTAGCCGTTCGGTAGCGAGCGTGGTTGAATGTCGTGACCGTTTACCGGGATTTATCTTTATAACGGACTCCATGTTCTTCTTCGACGACGAGAACGATGTATTCGTCTAACTCTCTGACACGCGCCCGCCGTTAGAACGAAGTATTCAAATAGTGGGAGATTGTTTTCTGCACGTGGGGGTTCTGTAACATTGTAGCAACAGCTGCTTGTCAGTGACGTCGTCGCATCCCTACGGTAGCTGCGGAGGACCATTTTTTAACTTTTTATTTTACAAAACGCAATTTGGAAATGAAACAATGAAATATTTAATTCAACGAATAATTTGATCTGCATACTAGCTATATGGAACAGTTAATATGCATGTTTAGGTTTACGTAAAGTGGTTTATCAATATGTTCATCATCGTCCGTTTTCATGTAGTCAACACTACGTTCTGTCAATAACATTCAGTAAAAAAAATGCAAACCATTTTGTATGCTTAACCTTCCAGCGTAATACAGTGTACATATTTCTTGTCAGATGAACGTCAATAGGAAAATCTAGTTGCATCAATGTCGTGTCACAATATGGTTACAATATTGTGTCTTTATCCCAAGGTTAATGACGCACACCTGTGTTGAGGAAAAACTCCCACATAAGTGTCTCAGTTAAGCATCTAAGTATGACTTTTCTGCCTTGACCCATCACTGTTGTTCCAGAGATTTGCAAAGCACATCTGTAAAATATTAAATCACATGAAATACTATTTCAGCATTCAACAATCTGCATAAGTCTTCATACTTTCATGCAAAGTGCATCCATATGTTCTTGGTAACCAAACATCAGTAAATCCTCTGGAAAGGAGTATGCCTTCCAGCTAGAGAAGATCTTATGGAGCCCTTTCCAGTTATGCATTTAGGAGGTCTGTATAAGGACTGAGGCCCATGGATGTATCACCATTGCTGACTGGCAAAAGATAGACTTATGAACTAAACTTAAACCTGTTGTGGATTTCCTAAAAAGCTCATGGAATTGAATCAGTTCTGTTCGAGCACGACAAATGCTAGGCAGAAAGAGGAGAAGCCTGTTCTATGAGAAAATAAGATTCATGAACGCTCTTGTTAAAGTCTGCTAACTCCCTGCTATATATGTATGTCACGAAATAACAAATTGTAAGCTTGGGTTTCAAGTTTTATTTTTACATTCACAGTAGAGAAAACAGAAAGACCATTTAATCTGCTTAGTTGAATCCTGGACCTTTAAAATCCTTGAAAGCTTTGACAAAGTTAAAGGTTAGACACATTCACAATCACTCAAGCTTTGCAGCAATTAACAAACTCTATAGGTCATGATTCTGGGAGACTAGTGGGGGTGTGTGTGGGGCCAGGTCAGTTCTGGCATGTGGGAGCCCAGGATGGGCGCCACCTTACGTGGGCGCAGACACCAGGCCAGCCGGGCCCTGTCCCAGGGTCTGCCCAGCCAAGAAGTTGCTCTCCAGTGGCTTGAAGCCCAGCTCATCTACAGGGATCCCAAAGGCTCTCAGCTTGGCCTCATATGTGCGCAGCAGGTCGTTATGGGACTATGGAAACACGCAAGAAAACACGTCAGCACACAGTTCAATCAAACCGTGCCGTACGATGCGTGTTTACGACACGCTTCCGTGTACGACGCCAGGGTCGTCACCTTGCAGACCCGAGCCAGCTCGTACTGCAGATCTTTGATTGCCGTGTTCTTGGAGTCGAGCACATCCTGTTAGGGAAACAGTGTGGATCAGCATTGTGAGTCATGAGACATCTGTCAAGAAGTAAGTGAACATCATGTTTAGAGCGTGTGTGTCTGTGTGTGACTGAGTATGTGTGAGAGACAAAGAAGTAGAGAGAAAGGGAGAGAGAAATAAATATAATGAGACACAGTGAAAGAAAATAAAGAGGGAGAAAGAGAGAAAGAAAGGGATTGAAAATTTGGAGTGCTTTGGTGGATGAGCGAGCCAAATAGTCAAGAGCTGTGTTTGTAAATGTGTGTGTGTGTGTTAGGGGGCAGCACCTCCAGTTTGCGCGTGACCACGCTGAGGGCAGAGTGGTCGAGGTTGGAGGCAGCCAAGACCTCGTTGAGCTGAGCCTCCTTCTTCTCCAGGCTGGAGGCCAGCGTTCCCAGCTTCTTCTCCAGCAGCAGGTTCTTAAAGCCGCTCTTCTGCTGCACCTCCAGGATGGCCTGGGTGAACTTCTTGTACAGATCATCCCTCTCCACCTGAACCTGAGATGGAAGACAGGAACACTTTATAAAGCGACACTTAGATGCTTGGTATAATGTACAGTGATTACAGGTGTGTTTTGCAACAGGTGTACACTATAGGTGTTTGTGTGTGCATGTGAATGTGTATGGGTGACAGCATATGTTTGTACTTTACGTCATTTGTATTTTAAAAGCAGAAACTGTACGTGTCCAATGTATTCCAGATGTATCTGATTATTATCTCAAACAAAACCGTGGATAATCAAGAACTAGAAGTGCATTGTTCTAACCATGCTGAGTGGGATCTCTGGATCTACAGACAAACACTCTTCCACTGAGTGACAGCCCTATTGTTGCCATAGGAACACTACCACTGAGTGACAGCTCTATTGTTTCCATGGGTACTGCAAATATTTTGAGGTAAACAGCTTGTTTTACATGACAGGACAATGACGAACGCGTACTTGAGTTTTTACAAGCAACTCACCGAGCTGAACCGCTGCTCCAGAACCTCATGTTCCCATTTCAGAGCCTTCATGTCTTTGTCAGCGACTCTGAGACGAGCTTTGGCCCCCTGGAAGAAGAGGCAGTAAACCTTCAAACCACTCCTACCATCATCAACAACAGCAAACCAAGTCTAACACGGCCAAAACTGGACATCCAACTGAGTGAAAACATCTTGTTTTTAGGATTTCAAACCTTGTTGGACTAGTTCCTGGTATAAAGGGCTTATGCTGTGGCTTAATATAAGTAAACAACACGTAATTTGTTGTTGTTGGTGAAATCTCACCACATTAACGTGTCCTAATGCACTGGCAGTCACATTGACATGTTTCAAACACAAGCAAGAAAAAAAAATCTATACGGTTATATCAGATTTAGCTGTTGTTGTTGTTGCGGTGTATGATTCACGAGAGCCGCTTCGTGTCGTTACGACGTTACGATGCCAAACAGCAGGGCTCTGAGTGAGCTCGCTGTCCTCCGGTGGGCTTCAGGCTCAGTACGGAAAAGAACAGATGGGAAACGTGATCCCGGCCGTCCCGAGTGTCGGAGCTTTGACTGACTCACTGCCAGGGACGCCTTGTCCTTCTCGTAGTTGGCCAGCTGTTTGTGGAGGTCAGCCACCTCCTCCTTGGCTCTCTGCAGCGGCTCCGTCAGACGCCTGTTCTGGAGCTGCACCTCAGCCATCTCCTTCTCCAGCCTGTCCTCTTTCCTCTTCATCTCCTCCACTTGTTCCTGAGCCACAGGCACACACACACAGACAGGCGCGCACACGCACGCACACAGACAAAGACACACACACACACACACACACAGGCACACATGCAGACAAAGACACACACGCACAGACACACACACAGGTGCACACACACGCACAGGCACACACATACACAGTACACACATAGCGACACATACATGCAAGCACACAGGCATACACAGACACACACATTTGAACCCACAGGGAATTAACCGCTGAACTAACTCCACCGGGCTGTGTGAGGTCTTGTTTGTCAGCTGGGGTGGGTGTGGTGCAAACCACCTACCTTGAGTGAGTTGATGAGAGACAGGTTGTTGAGCGTGATGTCATTGTAGTAGTTCTTGATGTCGCTGAAGGCTTTCTCATGGTTCTTCATCAGAGTGTTGATCTGGTTGTCCTTCCTCTGGATGATTTCGTTGGTCTCAGTCTTCCTCCTCAGGTCCAGCTCCTGACGCAGAACCTGCATCTTCTTGCTGTACTTGGCCTCGATTTCTACTCAGGCAGGACAGATGGTTTTCCTGGTTATCCGGTTTATTTATTTGTAAATAATATATATTTTGAGAGGCATTTCATTTTTTTTATCTCACCTCTTACTTGTCTCTCAAAGTCGTTTCTTGTTTTGGTTATTTCCTCTGCGTGTTTCTGATTGGTGGTGGAAATAACAGGACTCAAAGATACATTCAGACAGCCATTAAATAACAAGGCACTGCAAAACCTGGAAACTGAGTGTGATCATCTTGTTTTCAGATTTTAAATCCAGTTGGACTTGTTCCTGGTATAAATGGCTCACGCAGTGACTTAACTCAAAAACACATTATCTATCTATTATAAGTTAACTTCCTGCACTGGTAGCCAAATGCATAGGCAAGCTCATCACTGATAATTCTCCACTTCGCGCTTTGGGTTATAGAAAAGTGCATTATAAATCAAATGTATTATTCATATAATTACATTTGATAGGACTACTTGCAGCGTGCTGCATTCCATACAGACTGGACAGGTGTGACCGTGGAGGAACAGGTGATTGTGGGGTCGACTAACCAGTTTAAGGCCTTTGATGAGGTTCTCATTGGCAAGCTCCTGTTCCTTCAGGTCCACCTTCAGGGTGCGTGTGTCCTTCCGAAGCTCGTTCTCCAGCTCTGACTGTTCCTTCTGCAGGAGCTGTGTGGAGACCACGCCCTCTGCCTTCAGCTCAGAGATGCCATTCTGATGCTCGTAAAGAAGGTGCTTCACCTTCTGCTTGTAAACCTGAGAAGGCAAAAACAATCATACAGGTTTAAATTAAATTTTAGAGATATATTTTAAAAGGGAAGAAAACTGTCTTTTCTTTTGGGCATGTATTTGTGTGTGTGTGTGTGTGTGTGTGTGTGTGGAGGAGGTCTGTGTGTGTGTGTGTGTGTGTGTGTGTGTGTGTGTGTGTGTGTGTGTGTGTGTGTGTGTGTGTGTGTGTGGAGGGGGTCTGTGTGTGTGGAGGGGGTCTGTGTGTATGTACGTGTGTGTGTCTGTGTGTATGTACGTGTGTGTCAGTGCTATGTACATGTGTGTGTCTGTTCGTGTGTACTTGTGTACTATGTACTTGTCTATTCTGCTAATAACCTGCAATCCTGTATATCCTGTATATGCTGCAAATAACTGTAAATCCTGTACATCACAATTACTTGCATAATTGTAATTGAATTGTATAGATTATAAGGGTATAGTCTGTAACCTGCACTTTATCCTGGACATACTGTATATTCTGCTGTACATTCTGCACATTCTGTACAAAAACTGAAAATCATGTACATTCTAATATAATACTGTATATTATACAAGACCATTACTGTATAATTGTAAATGTATAGCTTCTGTACATAATCATTATGCTCCCTGGGAGGATTCACCTCACCCACCATTTTTTTTTACTTATTGTTATTGACCCCACCACCTACCCCTGTGTACACTTTCTAATCTTTTACCTCACACCCTTACCCTTAACTGTGCTTTGCGAGACTGTGTGCCGTTGATACAAAGGAGTTTCCCTCGGGATCAATAAAGTAATCTGAATCTGAATCTGAATCTGAGTATGTGTACGTGTGTGTGTCTACGTGTATGTACGTGTATGCATGTGTGTCTGTATGTGTGTACGTGTGTCTGTGTGTATGTGCGTGTGTGTACGTGTGTCTGTGTGTATGTACGTGTGTGTGGGTGTGTGTCTGTACGTGTGTGTGTGTGTTACCTTGATCTCTACTTGGTGGCGTTCCTCTGCCTCTTCCATCTCTCTGTCCCTGTTCCTCAGGTCGGCCTTCCTCTCCTCCAGGTGTCTCTTGGTGATCTCCCAGAACGTGTGGATCTTATCTCGCTCCAGCTGGAAGTAGTTCCGCTCCTCCCTCTCTCGGTCCAGCTCCTCGCGGAGACGCACGATGTGCTCCTCGAGCTGTGACCGCAAACACCAACCATGTCAAGGTTACGTTGTCGCGTGGTTTGCAGGAGGGTGTCGATGCGATGTTGTTCCGCTCAGTGCAATTTGAGTAACGTTTGAATACAATGAACTTTTGAATAAAGTTACTCTAGTACTGTATAGCTAGTATAAGCCAGTGGTCCCAGCCCTGGTCCTCAGGACCCACTGTCCTGCATGTTTTAGATGTTTCCACCTCCCCACACACCTGATTCAAATAAAGAGTCACTAACAAGTTCCTGCTGAGCTTCGTAATAACCTATTCATTTGAATCAGGTGTGTTGGAGCAGGGAAACATCTAAAACATGCAGGACAGTGGGTCCTGAGGACCAGGGTTGGAGACCACTGTTATAAGCTACCTAAGGCTGACTAGAGCTACCCATCTGTGGTGTAATGTTACCTGTTCCTTTGACATTTCTTCCGTGGAGAGGCCATCGACTACCGTGGGCGTCTTGCCCTTGGCAGGTTTGCCCGAACCCTTCTTTTTAGGTGGCTGGAAAATACATGATGTCCAGTTTTAGAGAGATAGAGTTAGAGCTAGCTCTAATGTACTAACACAGGCATATCACAGGATACTGTAGCAGCTAACAGCTAGCAATAACTTGGGTATGTAGCTCAATGGGCTAACAGACCGCCCAGTTCATCACCACCATACATTACTCACCATTGCTATTTTTTGCGACCAGGCTCGTATGTGTTATTCACAATAGAAGAATAGCGAAAATGTGCAGCATAGCGAGAGTGGGCTAACACATACACTAACTTACAGCCATTTGGATGAATCCCAAATGTCAACAAACTATTGTCATGGTAACTAGGCTCTCACGTTTCGAAGTACGTCACATCCGCTTGCACATCCGGTATCCCCTGATACCCTTTTAGTTACACCGAATTTGTAGGCAGGGGAAAAGTCGAGCTGTAACACTTAGAGATTTTAAGGCACTTAGAAATATCATCTGTTGTTGTTGTTCATTTATAAGCCTGTTATGTTCGGGGTCTATCACATTGCTATGCTTAGTGACCTATGCTCTTTTGTAAAGCTCTCTCTTGTAAATCTGCTAAATGAATAAATGTAATAGATTAGATTAGATAAACCTTTATTTCTCCTCCAGCGGTGGAAATTGCAGTTCATAATAACACCCATTGTCAGATAAAATAATCCTTGATATGTCCCGCAGAGGATAACTTGCAGTTAGCAACAGCAGCAGGGTACAGCACTCACAGTAACATAACAATAAAACAAATACTGTATATAAGAAAAATATGAAGAAAAGGATATAAGATCTAAGGATGTATTAATGTTATTAAGGACATACTGAATGTATTACTTTACTATTAGATTGACTGCTAGTAGTACAGGTAAAGTCTACATTTTGTTTGTTTCTGTGTCCTCAATTTGGCCTAACTGTGATGTGATTCTTTATCATTTCCTTTAGGTACAAGACTGAATATATTAACGACCAGTTTCAAACGGGGAAAATAAAAATAAAGATGTTTCCGCCCGGTTTCGAACCGGGGACCTTTCGCGTGTGAGGCGAACGTGATAACCACTACACTACGGAAACTGCTGGATGTTTATAAGGAAACACTTCATTATGTTACTGTGTACAATGTAGGTGCAATATTTTAACGATCTCTACGTTTTAGGAGCGCTGTTGTCAAAGATAAATGTCTACCTTCCTTTATTGAAAGAAGTAAGCCGAAAACAACATAAATCGTTTAAGTAAACATTTTATTTCCACCATTATAAATATAACCCTTGGTAGCAGTAAACGTTAACTGTATTCTGTTAAAGTTTGCCTTCTTTAAATCTATTCAACAAATCAAAGAAAATAACACACAGGTTTTGTCGGGATTCGATGTTGTATAACAGTTGTCTCCCAATATCCTCTATTTCGTATTTTTATTACATTGTATTAATAGAATTTAATAACAATAGTAGTTTTGCTGTAATGTACAGCAATGAAGAGTTTTAAGAGAGTCTGCTGAGCCCAGATATACATAGAACAGGCAGACTGCTCGGTCAAAGCTGACTCTTGGTGTCGCTTCTCAAAGTGTCTCCGAAGGGTAGAAGGTGGTTGTATTTTGGCGTGATGGAGATTTGAACCGCAGCGGTGTGCAGGTCGTGGCACACTATGCGGTGAAGTGCTGAGTTATCCTCCTGGTCCTGGAGGCTTGCATCTGTGGTCTTGTTCAAGTCGATCTGACCGGAGCCATCTTCTGGATACAGGGAGTCACCTGTGAGAGAAAGAAAGAAAGAGAGAGAGAGAGAGAGAGAGAGAGAGAGAGAGAGAGAGAGAGAGAGAGAGAGAGAGAGTGAGTGAGTGAGTGAGTGTGTGTGAGAGTGAGAGTGAGAGAGTGTGTGTGTGTGTGTGCGTGCGCGTGTGAGTGTGCGTGTGTACAGCTCGTTTATCTCAAGAGGCGCTTTTACACCACTATAAATTGATCTTATCGCTTTGGGTATTTCGCTCAGGACCCAAGTCATATTTGTAAAGTGTTCTTAATTCTTCACCCTAGCATTTGAGCGCAACGACATCTGGATGTTTATAATATGGCACCTGGGAGGAGCGATATATAGACGCTCTCTGTGACCAGGCGGACAGGTAACCACTGCTCACAGCCCTCCATGGCTCTCCGGCTGGCGAAGTCGTGCAGATCAACCAAGGAGGGGAAACGACACAGTCGGCTGAGGTCGTAGAACTGAGGTGGGGCGATCCACAGCTGGCGGCCCAGGAAGCTCCGGAGAATATCAGCAGGGGGCGACCACTGAACCATACAAGACAAAGATAGACACTAAGAGACTGGCTATCTGGCTGGCTAACTGGCTGGTTGGCTGGCTGGCTGACTGAATGGCTAACTGGCTGACTCATTTCATGGATAGCCGAGATATGGTTTCCTCTAATATCAGTTGAGGTCTTAGACTAATGCATTTAAGAACCAAATGGTAGAATCACTTTAAAATCAGCTTATCAACTTTCAAGGAAACTAAGGAATGACCTTAAAATGTAGTATCTCCTTCTCGTCTGGGAGGGTGTCCGGGGTCTCTCGCAAGCAGCACATGAAGAAGGCGGTATCGTATCTCCTCTGCTTCTCATAGACACCAGAAGGGGTCAGCCAGTTACCCCATTCGTGCAATGCCCAAATGTTGGGCAAACACTGCAGCTTTCTGCACATCGTGATGAAGTTACATGGATCCTCATTAACCAACACTCTCCACTGAGCCAGTTCGCTGTCATCGCACACCTTGTATAGGCTTGTCAGGCCGGTCTGGTTTGGACCACTGACACTCTTTTTCTCAATGTTTTTCAGTACAGTATTTTCCTCCTCTTTAGGCACCACCAGAAGGACGCCCGATTCCTCGAACGTCTCACGAACCGCGCAGATCCGAAAGGCCACATCTCCCGGGATGGATGAACCCAGTTTCAGTCTATCCGTAGCGAATATGGGAGGTCTGGTTGCCGGGGGCTGTTTGACGGTTCCTAAACCGAAATTCGGCGATCGCCCAAAAGCCTTGAAGATGTCCAGCCATTCATTAGAGAAATCAGAAGGTTCTACCAGTCCTCCCGGGAAGACGTAAGCATTGGGCATGAAGCCGCTTTTACCGCTGCGTTTTAACAGGAGGACATCATAGTCGAAGGTGGACGTGTGTGGGAAGTTTGCCAGCCCTTCAGTAGCAGGTGTTGCTGGTGTAGAGGTGCCTTTATTCAGACACCTTGACAAACCATCTGGAGGTCTGGGTCTCCTACCCGCTGATATAATGACAGTCGCTGCCTCCTTCCAGTGTTTCAGAGCTGTATTCATCCTCGGGACAGAATGTACTAATTTTCCATTTAGAAAAAACCTTTCAAGAACTGTTGCTGTTTTGAAGACAGTTCCATAAGAGGAAAACAAGGAAGATTGAAGAGAAGTAGGACAGCTCCTGCAGAAATGAGGAGCGCCATCTACCGGCCCGGCTGACTCTACACAAAGGTCCAAGAGTGTCAATTACAAGAACAGAATGAAGATGCTATGAGAACTAGTGATTGAGTGTTTACTGAAAGATCATGACTAATTTGATTAAATGTCAAATGTACAGTTTGTGCTGGTCAGTAATCTTTTTTTTTGCATACACAATCAGAAATACACAAGAGTTACACTAGCAACAGCAACACAACATTGAAAACAGAACAAGGAAGTCTGTATCCTTTAAAATGACAATGTTTGCAGTAAAACATTAGCATACACAGTGCTGGAAAGTGGTATCAAACATTTCATTAACACTAAAGCATGAGGAGGGAGAAAGAAATGAAGCAAAGTAACCTCACTAAACAAATCTTTTTTAGTATCTTTCTATGGTGTAAACAAACAAACACACAAACAAACTGCTGGCTGGTCATAGATGGACAACACAGAGGGGAAGGACTTGCAGTTCAAGACAGATTAAATAGCCCCCAAAATAAAATTTGTTACATTAGTTTCAGTTATCAGAGGAATCCCTGTTTCACCCAGCATGCGATCTAGACGATTCCTCTCAATTGTCCAGATATTCTGTTGAGTGAAAGAGCAGTATAGATATCCGCTTGTCGTCCATGCCGTTTAACGTCTATCGTCACAGTAACGTCTTCGTCATTCTATTTTGTCAGGGGGTACCACTTCCATCAACAGCTGCAGGTGCTTGGTGATGGGTCCTACAAAATAAAACATCAGATATAGAGTTTCTTTGGAATAAGTCTAGTATATATCTTAATATAAAACCATGATACAAATGTGCCTGGTCATCACCTTTTTAAAGATAAGACCAACTATATTGACGGCTAGCAGGGTGTTCATACAAATATGAATAATGACGTAACCCATTAGCAGATGGTTTCACTCAAAGCACCACACTGCGAGGAATGAGAACATGCAGCCTCTATATCGGATCAAACCCTCTAAGCACGGATCTTAACCCATCGAGTCTAACATGGCCGTCTCAGAGCGAGTGCTGGGCGTTGAAGGAGCGATGATACCCACTCATGACTTTGCGTGTCCAGCCGAACTTGCGGTGGACGAAAGGGAAGTACAGCAACAGGCCACCGACTATAAAGATGGTACAGTACAGGTACTCCAGCTCCGGCTTGTCTATGATAGGAGCTAAGACCAGGTAGCAGGACACCATCACCACCAGGATGGCGATAGCTATCGGTACCTGAGGTAAAGCACAGAAACGTGTCAAAGAATTGTTTCTTTTTATCTGTTGAAAATTTTTTGGGGGTGTTTTTTGGGTGGTGTGAACTTGTGGAATCGAATGATGTAGGACACGTTTAATATCCAGGACATCACTTTGATTTGGTTGACAAGAAAGGGAAGTGTTTTTTTTTGGGTGTTCTGGTAAATTCAGTTTTCCCTGACGGTCGTTGTTTTGTCGTAGTCTTACCTTGACTGGCCTCTGAAGTTCCTTCTTGGTGAAGCGCATAACGATGAGAGCGAGAGCCGTGAGACCGTAGAAGGCCCACTGAGCGAAGCTAAAGTAGTTGATAAGACTGTTAATGTCAGCTGGGATGGTGTAAAATATAGCCATCATGCCCTAGAATAAAAAGAAACAGAAGAGATTAACTCTTTAGTCATTCAGCAGACTCTCTTATCCAGAGCGAATTACAGCAAGTACAGGGACATTCCCCCCTGAGGCAAGTAGGGTGAAGTGCCTCGCCCAAGGACACAACATCATGTAGCCACAGCCGGGAATTTAACTCACAACCTTCCGATTACTAGCCCAATGCCTTAACTGCTGAACCACGTCACTCCCTATTACTGTTGAATCACATGGTCCTGAAACATGACTTTCAGATGGTAATGCTGATATGACTGGATGAGTGAGTGTGGAGACTAAAGCAGATTATTAAACATGGGGGACTCACATTGAAGATAAGAGCTGGGGATGGAGTGTAGTACCTCGGGCTGATGTAGGACAAGATCTTCACCATGTGACCTTCCCTTCCCGCCACATAGGTCAACCTATGAGGAATGACATCGAATTTCATTTAGACCAATCGGACACCTCTTTGTACGCTGACCTGCATCAGAAGACAGGAAGCATTTTGATAGTTTCTCAAAATGGCCGCCTGTGAATTCCCTCACCTGCCGGCGGTGAAGCAACTTCCGTTTCCCGCCCCGAAAGTGGAGAAGACCACAAACAGGGGGACAACCCAGGACATGGGGTACAGGACTCGGTCTCCAAAGGTCTGAGGGGGAGATGTAAATCACAGGAGATAACAGACCATAACTCAAGGATAATGAATAATATCATACATGCTTCCAGTAAATATCATTTGGGGCTACTGGTCATCTTGAATGGTCAGTCTTTTGAACATCTCGCACACACTTGACCCTCTTGTGGATGCTGTTACCAAGGGAACGACCCTGAGTGGAGCTATAGCATCAGTCTCCATGACGGTGTTGTCATTACCACGGCGACGGCTGGAGATTGTAACAGTTCTGTGGCAGTCATGGCGCTGAAGTAAGCAACGTTAACCAGCACATAGCAGACAGACACCAGGGGGATCCCGATGATGATGGCCAGGGGAAGGTTCCTATTGGACATCGACAATTTTGCTAAATAAACACACTTCGACATGGCTCAGCTGCAGAATGAATGAATATCTTTATTGTCATTGTACAATGAAATTGAATATCATCTCCTCAGGTGCACGACATAAATAAAATATGCAAAATAAAAAGTTCATCAATAAAACAAGATGAAACGGTAGCAAAGTAAGATACAAATTTACATAAATTAAGAAGAATGTATAAAATAATGTCCCCTCAATGACTTCTAGGATGAACTTTCACTCACCTAAATGGGTTTTCTAGCTCTTCAGTGATGAAGTTCAGTTGGTTCCTGAATGATAAGCAGTTTATGATGTCACCATGTTATTACTTTCCAAAAAAGCATTAACAAATGTCATATAGTCATAAAACGTTACAGGAAGAGAAGAAGTGATAAGAATCGACAGAATGTCTCACCAGCCGTCGTAAGCCCAAAGGCCGTTGTAAAACGCAAGTCCAATGTTGCCAAAAGAGCTTGTTGACCCTTCAAAAGCGTTAGACAGATTCTGGGTGTTCCCTGACACACACACACACACACACACACACACACACACACACACACACACACAAACACACATGTAAGAAATGAATATGTTAGAAAACATTGCAATAACCCTAAACAGAAAACTGTTATTACAGGTTTACTGTTGTCTCCTGTTGGCAAATTAGCGACATGATGTTTTGAATTTTAAAAGCCATTGAGTACAGTACATAATACACTGATTTCTGGACTTCATCCAGTTGTCTCTCCTAAATCCCACCAGAGGAGAAGGCTGTTTACCTTGAGACAAAAGCACAAAGCCAGACACCACGATGACGAGGATGATGAAGAGTTTGGCTGCGGTGAAGAAGTTTTGAACGTAACTGGCCAGTTTGACGCTGAGGCAGTTCACGATAACGATCAACACTGAAGGACGAAGGAGAAATGAAGCGCGTCAGGAAAGAGTTTGGTAGAAACACAGGATGTTTGATAAAAGCGACTTTTCTTGGAATTGTGTGTATGCTTTCCCTTTTCATGTTCTACTGAGCCAGGGGTGTCCAATCCTGGTCCTCGAGGGCCGCTGTCCTGACGGTTTTAGATGTTTCCCTGCTCCAGCACACCTCCAACAGAGCTTGATAACGACGTTTCATTAAAATCAGGTGTGCTGGAGCAGGGAAACATCGAAAACCTTCAGGACAGCGGCCCTCGAGGACCAGGATTGGACACCCCTGTACTGAGCAACCGTTTCTAAACATACTCTGTATGTCTTTGGAGGATTTCTCATACTCTCATAGACTCAAGAGGCAGGGAGAGAAAAATATAAAGGGCCACGGCAAGATTCAAACCCAAGTCATTCATGTAATATTTCAGTTTACCTGGCATTCACACGAATCCAGTGACCTACCAAGGCACTTCATGAGTAACAGTTATTGGACACAAAAAAACCTGAAAGTGTGACTCACAGATGCAGGCTGCAGCCAGGCACTTGGTGACGACCACAGGAGGTTGGCACCCCGGGTAGAACGGAGTGGACGCGTACTCCGCAAAGCTCAGGGCGACGATGGCGAAAGAGGAGGGCTTTAGGACCATGATGGAGGTCCAGGAGTACAGGTAGGCCACGATGGGTCCAAAGGCCTCCATGAGATAGGGGTACTCTCCCCCCGATTTAGTAATCATGGTGCCCAGCTCTGCATAGCACAGAGCACCTAGAGGGAAGGGGGAGCGGGAGATGGACAGAGAGACAGAGAGAGAGAGAGAGAGAGAGAGAGAGAGAGAGAGAGAGAGAGAGAGAGGGAGGGAGGGAGGGAGGATGAGAGAGGGGGAGACAGAGAGAAAGGAAGGGAAGGGGAGATGGACAGAGACAGCGAGCAAGAGGGTGAGGGAGGGTGAGGGAGGGAGGGGGAGATGGACAGAGAGAGCGAGCAAGAGAGAGGGAGGGTGAGAGTGAGAATAACTGTCAGAAAAAAAGGAAGGGATTTCCCTCGTTGACTGCTGGTAATTCTCCTGAGGTCATGTCAGTCTGATTAAGCCCCTCCCTCTTTCTCGGTCTCGTGGGATTTAACCCACTGACACAGTCTCTCCTACTGAGCTTTTATCCCATTCCTGGCATTTTTCCCATGGACTCAACTTATTGTTCTGTGACTGAGAACAGTCACATTTCAGAACAGGTCTGAATGGCAAAAAAAACATGAAATGTGTCTGTTGTTTGGTTTCTTTTTTTATGACAGAGCTGTTCAGTATCTTTGTTCTTCGTTGGGTTCTTATCAAGTTCTTTTTGTTTGCGTCTGAATAGCAAATATTGTTTCCTGTAAATGGATTTGCCTTGTCTGTTTACTGTGGATGCTTTTACAGTCAGCTGTAGTATTTTCCTCATGGAGCTGTGGTCTTTGATGGTCTTGGGGTCTGTGTGAGGTGTGTGTGTCTTTGTGTGTGTGTGTGAGTGTGTGTGTGTGTGAAAGGTGTGTCTGTCTGTGTGAGATGTGTGTGTGTGTAAGGTGTGTTGGGGTGTGTGTGTGCGGGGGGGGATGGTATGCGTAGCTGTGCGTGTGAGGTGTGTGTGTGTGAGTGTGTGTGTGTGTGAAAGGTGTGTCTGTCTGTGTGAGATGTGTGTGTGTGTAAGGTGTGTTGGGGTGTGTGTGTGCGGGGGGGGGATGGTATGCGTAGCTGTGCGTGTGAGGTGTGTGTGTGTGAGTGTGTGTGGGGGGGTGTATTTGTGTGTGAGGTGTGTCTGTGCATATGTGTGTGTGGTTTCTCTCACCCAGAGTAGCCAGGACTCCGCAGGCTGCCCACACACACAGGCAGGGTCCGACCGCTCCAGAGGTCGCCAGCACGGCCTTGGGAGAGATGAAGATCCCGGAGCCGATCATGGTGCCCACGATCAGGCAGATGCCGCTCAGGAGACCCACCTGCAGGGAAACAGGAAGTGGCTATGATGACAGCTTCCTGCGGCACTCTTTCAGACTATGTATCTCCTCTCCCCATCCATGACTGACCAATCTTTTCTTTAGTGTAATACAAGAACATACAAAAATACAAAGAATGTACAAAGAACTGAGGAATGAAGTGGATACTGTATAGCGTTAAAAGTTTATTTGGCGTTAAACTGTTATTAAAATGCTCCTGCGTTATAACATTCTGTTTAACATTCATGTTAACACACAAAATCGAGTCTGTGAGTAAGTCAGACAATGTTTTCATAAGGTCACTATTTAACCCACAGTGCCACAATAATACTGTGTCAAAACCCTTGTTAACTCTTGTAGTTGAAGTCCCCAGATGTGAGAACTACAAACTTAAACTCCATTGACCTTATTACAAGGAAAATAGGTTCATTTTTTTCACACTGGTCATTCTGTTTGTTACCAACGATCCATAAAGCTTGATACACGAGCATCGTCTCTGCTTTTCTGTCTGTGAAACACACGGCCACATTGTCTGAGCGTGTCCTTGTTGAAAAGCCGTGGATCTCGACAACTCCTCCACCCTTGAGAAAGTCCTCAGCATTCTCAAGTGGACATGAACGACCCGTTTCATTAAGCAGGGAGCTCACTGAGCTGTCTGGCTGAAAAACCGACTACCAAGAGGACGAATCTGGAAAGTGGAACAGGAGAATAAGTGGCATCGATGGGTCTGGGGGGGGGGGGGGGGGGGTGGGGGGGAGTGTTGATCTAAATGGAGATGACAGTGGAAGGTACAGGCTGGTCCCTCTGCTGGGGTTAGACGGGGGCACACTGTCTCTCAGGACCTGAGACTCTGGTGACTGTAACACACGCTCACACAGAGACATGCACACAGGCGCACGCATAGACATGCATGTATCCATGGAACACGTACGCACACGGGAAAACAAAGGGCCTTACTTCCTTCTGCAGCACAGTGGCCTTCACCCTATCCTCTGTAGTGGGAGAAAGGGAGGTCATGCTGGAGTCAGCACCACTGTTCCCTGTCTCCTTCCTCTTCCTCACGCTGCTTTGGTCCATGCTAACCTGCTGACGCACACACACACACACACACATATACACACACGCACAGACATACATAAACACACATTCATGTAGAAATGAAGTGAGAAGAAAATAAGCGAGACACTTCAGAAGATGATTCAGTGAGAAGCCTGGCAGGATGCAACAGCAGCTGTTAAATGGAGTTCACACTGAACTGGTAGGAGTTTGATGTTGAACAAGACATGGCTCCGCCTCCATCGCAGAACAGCTGCCTGCGCTGTAACGTGCTAGCATTAGCTCATCCAGTACCGCCACAATCGCCAGAGGCAACCTGACGGCTCTCGCCAAGGGTGTTGTCTGTTTCTTAGCAACAGCTGTCGAAACACCCACTTTAGCGCCGAGACAGTGCGCTGGAAGGGGTAGGGTTCTGTAACTGGGTTTAGAGGTTAGCATCCAAACGTGCTACTAAAATGTACTGGATTTCCACAGGGCAATACCTGTAAATGTCACATGCCATTAAACAAAGCATTTAAAAAAGAGATTATAGATCGTCAAACAAATTCCAATAGTCCTTCTTAGTGTCCAAAAGCAGAATTGTCTTTTGTGAGATGTTTGTGAAACCGTTAAATGTCTGTTTGGGGATGAATTCCTTAGTGGGAATGGTTGACTTTTGGTCGTGCTTTTGGAGAAGCCCAGAGCAGAGCATTCTATCGTAAATCACTTCTAGCCTGGTCAATCTCTCACTGATGTGGGGGATGGTCTCATGTGTAGACAGGAAACTCCACTACAGTTTGTTTCTGGGAAATGAACGGTGGGATGAGTGTCCAAAGTCCTAGCAAAGGGTAATGGATCGAGAGAAATCTGAAGCTCAAACCCCTCACCTGAGCTCACCTGGGCACTTAGTGATGGTCTGAAAAGACCAGATACTTTTCACCCACGGTAAACACACTCTAACCTGTTAGCGCCAAGACTTGTCATACATTCACACCCCTTCCACTAGACCTGGTCTTCCATGGACAGTTGGGCTGTGTGGAGTCATGTGGCTGAGCGGTGAAGGAGTTGGGCTGGTAATCAGAAGGTACTTGGTTTGAACCCTGGCTGTGCCAACATGATGTTGTGTACTTGGGCAAGGCACTTCACCCTACTTGCCTCAGCTGGAATGCACCTGTACTTGCTGTAAGTCGCTCTGGATACGAGGGTCTGCTAAATGACTCAAATGTAAATGTCACCTCAGCATCATCTGAACCCAGACGATAATTCACCCTCCTCCTCCTTCTAACACTCGTGTGCTTTTAGTGGTGTATTGATGTGTAGTGTTGACCTACATTAAGTCATTTACATTTCGTCATTTAGCAGACGATCTTATCCAGAGCGATGACCTGTCAACGGCTGCTAGCAGACTGGTACCAGAGAACGACCAACCAGTGGGCGTAAATGAGTCATCAGGGCTTCGTCTGTCAAGGCCAAGAGCATCCCGTCGCTTGTTTTATGATATCACTTAAAGTCGGGTTCGTATTATGTTCCTCCTGACAAACATCGGCTAACAGGTCGTTACAGCATGACTAAGAACTTGTTTTATCGCTTCGAGGATATGTTGAATGAAATCAGCGACTTTTTTAAAAGGCACTTGAATACTCAAAATTGACATTTAAACAAACATGGAATTCAATTGATGTCAAGATTGATACGGAAGAAGTTGAACTTTCTGTCAGATTTGAGGAGAAAATTGTTGAATCAGATTGTAACCTGGGATACGGAGATAGATACGGTGAAGCAATCGAGAAGAGGGAAAAAAGAGACATACTAGTTCATCTGGAACTCTGTTCTGTATAAAACTGTGTTTTGTTTCTGTAGTTTATAGTTACTCACCCTTTGAATGTTGTCAGTGCTTTGGTCTCAGTACAGCAACGTTGCAGCTGGGTTTGTGGACTCTGAAACACCCAACCTGACAGAAATGTCCCAAATGATCATATTCAGTAAGCAGTTTAAGGGACGATTTTGTTGTCATAAGTATACTAATACATGGAAACACACATAACATATTTTTCCTCTTGCTAACAGGTTTGAAGTGTAAAGTTATTTGTCCTTCAGTGTGAGCCAGCCGGACAGACTGGGAGTGAGCTGGAAGGACTGCATGGAGGGGTAAAAGCAGGGCCTTAACACATCTCCATTACATTCATAACACAGCAAGCTACCTGTTGTCTGCAACCCAAACAATAACCTTGTCCAGGAGATGTTAAACAAGCACTAACTAACAAAAAAAACGCCTCTGCTTCCAGATCATAGGAACAGACACTCACCTAAATCAACAGCCTGGTGTTCCAGTCCTGAATCCAATACCAGTCTAACAGTCTGTCTGTCCTGACTGTGACTGGACGCATATTATCGGGAGGGGGGAGGAGGAGGAGGAGGGGGGGGCCTAAAGCCTTCACCTGGCTCCTATTGGAAGTTGGGCCCAGGAGAAGAGGAGGAGGAGGAGGAGGAGGGGGGGGCTGCCCTTTCCTAAGGGAACACACCTCAGACTCACAATACCCCTTTGATAGGGACATCCGACACCCTGTGTGTGTGTGTGTGTGTGTGTGTGTGTGTGTGTGTGTGTGTGTGTGTGTGTGGATGAGTGTGTGTGTGTGTGTGTGTGTGTGTGTGTGTGTGTGGATCGGTACAGTAACAGATATACTGTCCTTGAAAGTGTGGTGTACAGTGTACAGTATGTCCTAAACCAATGACTTGTGCATTCCTGTTTTATAAGCGACTTTAACGATGCGTGTCGCATGTTTAATGGTTTTACAGTGTTCAGATAAGAAAAGCAATCTTCAGCCATCAAAACTAAAATAAATGAGAACTTTCCCATAGTCCACCTGGCTTGGCTCACATGGAGGACATACAATATTCCAGGTAGGAAGCTGTTTGTATAATAACTAGGAAAAACCCATAAGACTGAGTGTGATGCCAATGTTTATGACATTTAAAAGGTTGAGAATGTAACCTTGCAAGTGGATGGGGCTTTGCGACACTTCATGTTGCTGCCCAACTATCAAAAATATAAAATATATACAGTCTTCCAGCTGTGTTTGTGTATGTGTATGTGTATCAGAGATGTTTTAAATGTGTTCAAGTGTATAGTGGAATTTCTCGATAGTCATTGACATTTTTTTCAAAAGGCTGGTAGGACACATTTGTTTCAGGTTGAATAAATACTGTTTGTCTGCTAATCTGATGAGGTATTGATCCACACACATAATAACAGACAGGCTCGTCCCTAAAGCAAGATATCCCACATGCAGGTGGGCAACCTGAAGATATTCTAAAAATTAAATATGAATAACTGAAGGTTCACGTCAGAGGCCTGTTGATAAAATATCAATCTCTGTTGGTGGCTGAAGACGGACTTTAATATCCAAACAGCCCAAAAACGATCCTCCACTGACTGCCAGGAGGCGACCTCTGAATTGTCAAACTGTTCATAAGCGTATAACTGTTGCGGGTTCTCCTCTCCCTAGAAAAAAGATTTTAACAGCTACTTACCCACAACTTCTTCTACCTTTCGTGTAGATTTGTGGTCATCTTTCCTGCTCACCGGATCTTCCAAAGTGCAGTCACGACTTTGCTGTGCACGACAAGCTGTGTCTAACTGGACGCTTGTTCGTTTGTCTTGGCTCCACATGAAGGCTCAAACTAAAGCTAAAGATTAATGAGGGGTTGAACTAAGGGAGGATTAGAAGGGTGGGCTGAAAAAGTTCTAACACACTTCTTGTTGTTTGTATTTCGTGTGTGTAAGAGTGTGTATGTGTGTGAGTGTGTGTGTGTGAACGTGTGTGAGTGTGAGTGTGTGTGTGTGTGTGTGTGTGTGTGTGTGTGTGTGTGTGTGTGTGTGTGTGTGTGTGGATCTGCAGTTTACCAACAGGCCTGTCAACGTGGGACTTGACTTAACCAATGTAGGGGTCTTATACTGTCCAAACCACCAACACCTCGATCACTGGAGTCACAGGTTTTGTAAATTATTTTAAATTACCAGACAGATCACTCAGTATAGGCCTATTGTTATTTCAGAAACGTAATAGTGAATGCTAAAATATGTATAACAGTTTGTCTAATTTGGCATCTACACAACACCCACTAACTTTCTGAACTATATGAACTCAATCACCCATAGAGAGAGAGCTTCATGCTGATTGAAAACAACAGAGGTATTTAAAGCAGATCCAAACCCGCCACTGTACGTATATTAGACTGCAGTTACTATTACCGTGCAGTCACATTCCTCATCATCAGAATACAGTACGCTGAAACTAGTCATGCACAGTTCCTTAAATTCCTTTGAAACCAAACACTAACAAAGTTTGTCTCGACCCAACTTCATTCATGCTTAATGAGCTTTGAGTTGTGCCACTTTGTGTTAAACTTGATTCAGTGAACCCGTGGTCATTCATTCAGCGGATTTACATTTCTAGTCGTTTTAAACTGGCATAACATAGCTCTTACATAAATACGCCAGCTATCATATGAAACGTTTGTTCAGTTATTTACATTTTAACGGGGTTATCGATTACTCAGTAAAAAAAAAAAAAAAAAATACAAAAAGATTAAGCAGGCATTCTCATCCGCCTGTGTATTCATATGCGTTACCACTAGAGGCCAGCATTGCGCTTCAAATTTCAGACGGGTCAGTAAAAATAATTTAAGTTGGCATGACTTTTGGCCCTATGGGTTCCCATCTGCCAAAAGGTACCTCTGAACCCCCTTCATACATGCTCATGCATACACAAACAACATTGGCTCGGGTCTGCTGTCTGGTGGCCGAAAGTCTGTCCCAAAAGTGTCCTCTCGGTGCAGTTCAGTTCTTTCTAAAGGGCATTTCATTTGCGTGAAAAATACTGTATATGTTTATTAATTTAGCAGACACTTTTATCCAAAGCAACTTTCTAACATTCTTAACGTCTCCCTGAGGCAAATAGGGTGAAGTGCCTTGCCCAAGGACACAATGTCATGTAGCCACAGCCAGAGCTCGATCTCACAACCTTCCAATCAAGAGGCCTTAACCTGTAGAGCCATCTGACACCCAACATATTGCAACAGCAACTTTCTCTCTATTTCATACAGACACACTTGGATGCCCAAATAATCCCCTCCCCCTTCTCGCACACACACACTCACGCACGCACACACACGCGCGCACACACACAAACTGTCATAAGTCCACCCCTGAGCCAGCCCACTGACTCTACATTAGCTAGAGACACACACAAAACTGACTATACTGCACAGGGTCTGTATCATATAGGTCTGTGTGCTTTCTTCTGCCCACTTCAGTGTCTTCCAGTGACTCTGTCATCCAGCTGCAATGGACCTGGCACATCCTGCAAGGCATCCTGGGTAACACGGTTTAGGTCTAGAAACCCATCCATCACCAGACCAGTCATGCCGGCATCATAACCCTAAGGACAGTACGCACCGGCAGAGGGACATATAATATACGCCAGGGGTCTCCAATCCTGGTCCTCGAGGGACGCTGTCCTGAAGGTTTTATATGTTTTTCCTGCTCCGGCACACCTGATTCTAATGAAGCGTTGTTATCAAGCTCTGTGGAGGTGTGCTGGAGCAGCGAAACATCTAAAACCGTCAGGACTGCGGCCCTCAAGGACCAGGATTGGAGACCCCTGATATACGCATTCTCTGGACAATTACAAGTCTTTTTTCAAGCCTTTCAAAAAAAAAATTGAGACTGTAGAGGACTTATCTTACAGAACACTGAGCTGCTATGACAACAGTGACCAATGGCTGAACAGACAGCAGGGCAGATGGTTGTCGATGATATCCTCCTGGGTGTCTCTCAGGTCGAATCAGTGACACTCACACAACTTCCTGACTCTGACCAGACCAGAGTGCTCCACCAGGAGAAGTCATTGTACAAGAGGCGTGACGTCCACCAGAGAGTTCGTCTCGTTTATTAACGAGCACAGTCATGCAGAGAAAATGCATCTGTTGTGAAAGCCTATTTTCACAACAGAAAGTAATTATGCGACCATAATTACTCCACATTTTTCTGGCTGCAGGAACACAACAGAACGGTCACTGAGCGATAACCCTTCTGCAGAATGGTCCAGAAATGCTGCAGGTCTTTCTAAGGCCTTCCCCGAAGGCCCATTTTGTTTCGCTTTCTCGTGAGTCAGACCGTAACCAGGAAGACATGTTTCCACTAACAAGGGGTTCTGATGGGTTCTTGGGTTCTGAGAAAAAAATGCGGTGTACAGATTGTCATCAGCTTCAGAGATGGTGTTGTGTCTTTTGCTCTCGAAATATCGAGATAAACAAGACGTTGAGTGGTGAAAAGACAAACACGAATGAAATGACTGAACAATAAGACACTAACACCATCCACCAGAACCTCCTGTTGTGATGATGGCCAACAGAAATTACGGAATGTACTCGATGAGTTCAAAATGAACTTGGGACTAGTGAAAGTCTCATGAGATACAGAACCGATCGTCTTCGTCAGGTCCCACCCCCTATCTATTAATATTTCCGCTCGCAGAATCATGCTGAATTTAAGGACACGCTTATTAATAGGTTACGCAATCATCCCAATTCTCTCCCGACTCGAACTCCCAAGGGAACCGATCAGCCAGGGAGACGAGCACCCGCAGCCAGACTGAGGTTTCTGTTCTCAGGCAGGAGAGGTAGGAAGAGTCACCAGCATACGCCAGTCATCAAGGTCGACTTAGTTCTTCCTTGTTACCTTGTTACCAAACTTCATGATGACGTCATTCCAGTTCCATTCATTTCTGAGCCTTGCTTTGCAACAACATGTTGTTTAATAGCAGACAGTTGCCTACTTAGACATGACCCAAATGCGGGTCCTGCTCATCGCTATTCCGACCAGACAGTGTTCCAGACATTAAAGCCAGCCTAATGAAGAGTAAATATCCCAAATGGAGAAAATAAAGTATATATATATTATATATATATATACTATTATATATATATATATATATATAATATAATAATACATAATATATATATATATAATAAAGTATAAAGTAATAAAGTATTCCTAGTAATTCAATACTCTGGTACACCAGACATATTAACTTCCAGATGCACCTTAGTGTTAACATAGTGTTAACATGGTATGATAAAACACATTAGCAAAGGAAAACAAACAGTGTTTCTGGGCATGATTGCAAGAAAGCTATTAAAAGAAAAGGGTGTGACTTTAATATACTGTGAACGTTCTACAGTCAACAGTGACTAATGATCTAATATAAATATATTCATTTAGCAGACGCTTTTATCCAAAGTGACTTACAGCAAGTACAGGCTGAATCCCCCTGAGGCAAGTATAGGGTGAAGTGCCTTGACCAAGGACACAGCATCTCGTAGCCACAGTCAAGAATCGAACCCCCAACCTTCCGACCATGAGGCCAACCCATAACTCACTGAGCCACCTGACTCCCATATCTATGCTGTAGGAAGACGCAAGAGGGAAAGATTGACAAATATGGCAACCTAAACCAAATCCCCCCCCCCCCCCCCCCCGACACACCCCATACTTTACACCCTATTAATTACCCCCCCCCTTTTAACTTGTAACTCTCATGTACAGGCCAATACACACATTAAATATGTATCCCTTAAGTCTAATATTAAACTTTGTTCCTAGTATGTGGTAGTGATGGTTAGAAAACATCCAAGCTCAACATGAAAGACAGCACTATGGCACCTTATAAAAAGGATGTGAAACAAGCGATTTTGAGAGAACACCTAGAAGCAGACAGTGAGCGCTTAATGACAGTTTTTAGAGATCACAGACTTGACCATGACCATCACTGTAAAGACAACCTCGCCCCGAAGGTGACGTTCTGACCGCGAGATCACCAGGTTCTAGAAGCTTCCACCGCGCAGCCATGACAAACCTCTCTATGGCCTCATCATGGTTAAAGTGCTGCGTTGGATTGACATCAGCAGATTTCTGTGGTAGCATGACGCTAACTTTGTGAGAGGGAATATCATGGGTTTTCCTGTATAGTTAGCTTAGCCTCGTGGTAACCTTTTTACGACATACATTTGTTGACCTAATAACCGCCAACCTCATTTGAACTGTGACAGAAACGATTTTCCTGAGAGCGGATCAGTGGTTTGGGCCACAAAGCACTGAAGGACAGATCTGCTGTGTGTCCCAGAGAAGCAGGCTATTAAACTGAATCTATATTGAGAATGAGTGATGTCAAATCAATTGATGTAATATCAAAAATAGGCACAACGCTGAAGAGAAAAATAGAATTTATTTTTCCATACAGAAGTGTTTTGTTATTGTGTCTCTTACGCACCTCACTGCCTTACTGTATGCCTCAGACTGACAGTTTATCTAATTTGGAATGATCTTAAAGAAAAAAAGAGAAAAAAATATCTTAATTGGTTATGGTTGATATAACAATACAATCTATAAAACCAGTCTAACGTAGCCGCTCTATTCAACATCCCAGCACACACAAATTGAAAACAGAGATTTGCATAAATATATTTTTTCAATTATAAACAGTCTTTGACTCTCTCAATACATACTACAAGTACCTTGGCAATTGTATAGACAGTCTGTGCTAGATTAACACTTATTAGCAGAGTGGCTGGATCATAAACGAGAGTTTATATGAGCAGACAAACCTCACTAATGATCCTTTCCTCTGATAAGACAGGTCAGGACAGTCAAACATGGCCGCTGAGAGAACTTAGGTGTTATCTATTTAAGATGAAGCAGTTGAGCAGATTTAAATCTAAAGTAATCAAAGATCAAAACATATGGATTTCTTTTTTATCAACACATGGTCTATGAATAGAAGTCCATAGCGTTTTTCTCACTCTCATCCGAAGATGGGTTCTGGTGCTGGTCCGAGTCCGACCCAAACATGGGGCTTCTCTGAAGGGTTCCGCGCCCCCCACTGCTCCCTCGAGAGGCGAAGGGGGGTGGGCCAGAGCTGTCGGGGCGAGGCGGGGGGGAGAGCTCTACCTTGCCTTGTTCCTGGGGGTCAGAGAGCCAGCCAGGGGAGGAGGGGAAGACGCCCAGGCCTTGGAGCCCTCTTGCTGGGCTGGAGGAGCCGGCAGACGGGCTGGACTCCAACATGGCCTCCCTGATCCTCTGGTTCTCCCTGGTGGCAGCCTGCCACACCACCTCCAGCTCATCTTCCACCTCTCTGCACGAGGACGAGAAAGAGAGAGAGGTGGGTGTGAGGAAGAGAGGTGGATGTGAGGAGAGAGAGAGGACAGACAAGAACACACAGTGTATTAATTGTTGAGACCCCTGGAATGACTCATCCTAGCAAACAAATGTAAAAAGAATGAGTGAGAGAGAGACACCCACGAGAGAGAGAGAGAGAGAGAGAGAGAGAGAGAGAGAGAGAGAGAGAGAAAGTAGGTAAGTAAGAAACGGATCAAGTAACTAGAATTGAAACTGATCAAGCTACAGTGTTGATGTAAACAGAGGGAGAGAGCAGGCCCATAAGCATGCTAACTTCACACTGCGAGCTCTGTACCCTGTGACTCCGCCCCCGACTCCGCCCCTCAGACCCCCTAAAAACCCTTTTCCATTAGGGCCCACTTCCCCTCACAAGCTGCAAGCCACCATTACGGAATAAGAGGCAGGAACATATAATAACTATCATCAACTTCCTATTAGCCATCATTCTGACGTCAATAAGACCTGGGTTAAGCTAACCTCTTTCAATAGGTCATACAGTCGTCAAGCAAAAAGCCAGGGGTTGCCATTTGCTAAGAGAGGGCTGACAGAAACAAGGCAAGAGGTCATGTGATGAACTAAACGTTCCATTAAACCAGCTATTAATTACAGCTTGCTGAAATACTGGGGGTGGGGAGGTGGGAGGGGAGGGAAACGTATAGAGTGACATTATGGTATTTAAATCAGTATTTGTATGAACAAAGAGAGAGAGGCAGAGAGGGAGAAATAGGGAGAGAGATGAGGACATGGAGAACAACGAGAGAACAAAGGGAAGAAAAGAGGAGAGAGAGAAAAAGCGGGTTTGACAGTGAAAGACAGAGAGAGATAGAAAGAGACCACTTTCATCTTTCGTTCGACCCGATGAATGAATGATCTTCTCCCTCTCTCTCTGCCCTGTCTGACAGAGGCTGGATGATCACAGGCAGCCACAGGCTGCAGAGTAGGGGTGGGGGTGGGGTGGGGGGTGGGGGGGGGGGGGTGCTGTGGAGGCCATGAGCTCTGGACAGGAAACAATCACCATCACCATCATCATCTTCCTCCTCAGGGCACAACCCTCATGACCTCACAGGGGAGAGATCAGGGAGAGGGAGAGAGAGAGGGCAGAGGAGGCATGGGGAGAAAGAAAGGGAGAGGGGAGGACACGGGGAGAAAAGGGAGGGAGAAAGAAACAGGTGGAGAAGAGAGAGGGGAAAAAAAGATGGATATGGAGGCAGAAGAGAGAGAGAGGGCAGGATGCGAGCGATAGACAGGAAGGGAGGGGATGCAGAAAGAGAAGTGAGAGAGGAAGCAGAGAGGGAGGGAGGGGGGGAGGAGAAGGGAAATGAAGACAGAAGCGATAGAGCATGAGGAGGGGGAGGGAGTCCGGTGAGACTGAATAAAAGGGAACATTTACTGGCATGATGTACGACAGTGACAGGCTGACTATAATAATAACAGTGTAATCATATACGTACACGTGTGTGTGTGTGTGTGCTGTCAACGTCACTGAAGAGGTCCTTGAAGTGCATCTCATCCCCTGTGTGTGTGTGTGTGTGTGTGTTATTATAGTGAATTACAGAGTGATTACGGAGGGGTTATCATGCTAGTCACCACCCTGTGACTGGGGAGGAGAGGTTAGTCACATGCTGTGCAGCCTTAACACAGTCTGAACCGTGACTAAGGATGGTTCGCTTGTGGGCGACTTGTGTTAAAACGTTTGAGGTCGTTTTGTGGCTGTGGTCGACTCCCATGCCGATGACAAGCTTTTTAAAGGAAAATAAAATAATAAACGTAAATGGATGTAAATTGCTAGCTGTACCCAAGAAATTGAAATCGATTGATGGGGGGGTTGAAAATAATTTGTGAGATGAAAACGATTTTAATGAATGCATTGTATCTCCTTCCAGCAGAGCTCAGTCTTCGCCCCCACAGAGACTTCTTATATCAGAAAGGTCTGGAAGGTCAACTGAAGCCAGCAGGAGAGAAAACCCTGCTTCCTCAGCCAATCACCATGCAAAGGAGGATGTGTCGTGTGTGTGTTAGTGTGTGTGTGTGTGTCAGTATGTGTGTGTGTGTGTGTCAGTGTTTTAGATGTGTCCCCTGTTCCAACACACACTGATTCTAATGATCAGACTTCCACAGAACTTGATAATGACCCATTCATCTGAATAAGGTGTGTTGGAGCAGGGAAACATTTAAAACCTTCAGGACAGTGGCCCTCGAGGACCGGAATTGGACACCCCTGTACTAAAGGCTGTGCTGGTGGTACTAGAGGCTGTGCAGGTGGTACTAGAGGCTGTGCAGGTGGTACTAGAGGGCTGTGCTGTACTGTCACACATCAGTGGAGCTCAGCTCTTTAGTTTCACTGCTCCACTGCATCATGTTCCAGCAGAGCACTCTCTCACTCCAGCAGAGCTGTCTCTCTCACTCTCTCCTCCCTGCAGACCTCTCCCTCCTCCTGTCTCTCACTCTCTCTCCTGTCTGTCTCTCTCTCCTCTCTCTGCTGTTTCTCACTTTCCTCCTGTGTCTCTCTCACTCTTCTCCTGTCTCACTCTCCTCTTGTCTCTCTCACTCTCATCCTGTCTCCCTCACTCTCCTCCTTTCTCTCTCTTTCTTCTCCTGTCTCTTTCTCACCCTCCTGTCTCTCTCTCTCTCTCTCTCTCTCTCTCTCTGTCTGTCATTGTTCTAGCTCTTTCTATACTCCTGTCTCTGACATTCATTCTCCTGCGGTCTCCCCCCCCCCCCCCCCCCCGCTGCCCTACAGGTGTCCTTCTGCAGTCAGCAGCAGAGATTGTGCCTCATCAGCAGAAGGCAGCCTTAACATGCCCCTCCACTGGAGTGTCTTCCAGTGTGTGTGTGTGTGTGTGTGTAAGTGTGTGTGTGTGTGTGTGAGGGAGAACGTATTTGGCGTGTGAGAGGGGAGACAGACTGCAAGGCACAACAAGAGGATGGGAGGTGGAAAAACAAGGTTGCATGAAGGAGAGCGGGAGAGAGAGACAGAGAGATGAAAGAGACAGAAGTACAGGGGGATTTAAATGGACACTTAGACACCCAGCAGACAGAGAGAACAGTGAGGGACTGATTCAACCCTCAGACCCCCAGCCCTCCAACATCCTAACCATGACAGATGACTAAAGCTGAAGAGACAGGTACACTGGGAGCTCTCTCTCTCTCCAGCCTTCTCTTCCTCCCTCCATCTCGCTTTCTCCCTGCTTTGTCCTCCAGATTTTCTCCATCTATGTACATCTCTCCGTCCTCTCTCCCTCCTTCTCTACCTTCCCACTCACTCCCTCCTTCTCCTTTCCCTCCTTTTCCTCTCACTCTCTCCCTCCTCCTCTCTCTCCCTCCTTCTCCCTCCCTCCTTCTTGTTTCTCCCTCCTTCTCCTTCTCTCTCCCCCCTTCTCTGTCTCTCTTTCTCCTCTCTCCCTCCATCTCCTTCTCTCTCCCTCCTTCTTCTCTCTCCCTCCCTCCTCCTTTCTCCCTCCTTCTCTTCTCTCTCCCTCTCTCCCTTCTTCTCCTTCTCTCTCCCCCTTCTCTGTCTCTCTTTCTCCTCTCTCCCTCCTTCTCCCTCCCTCCTTCTTGTTTCTCCCTTCTTCTCCTTCTCTCTCCCCCCTTCTCTGTCTCTCTTTCTCCTCTCTCCCTCCATCTCCTTCTCTCTCCCTCCTTCTTCTCTCTCCCTCCCTCCTCCTTTCTCCCTCCTTCTCTTCTCTCTCCCTCTCTCCCTTCTTCTCCTTCTCTCTCCCCCTTCTCTGTCTCTCTTTCTCCTCTCTCCCTCCTTCTCCCTCCCTCCTTCTTGTTTCTCCCTTCTTCTCCTTCTCTCTCCCCCCTTCTATGTCTCTCTTTCTCCTCTCTCCCTCCATCTCCTTCTCTCTCCCTCCTTCTTCTTTCTCCCTCCCTCCTTCTCCTTTCTCCCTCCTTCTCTTCTCTCTCCCTTCTTCTCCTCTCTCCCTCCATCTCTGTCTCTCTGACCTCAGCTGACTCCCCCTGTCAGATGCCCTCCTTCCCAGACTGCCAGATCTGACCCAGTTTGGTTGTCTTGTCCCCAGCTAAGCTCACACAGCAGCCTCTCTCTGGTAACACCAGTACGATCCACTCACAGACACTCTTCTGCAGCCAGCATTGTTTTCTGAGACTCATTCACACCCCAGTAGAACTCCACTAATTCACATTCTGATCTCTGTTCTATTTCTTCAGATCAGAGATAGCTCACATTTGGTGAGAATGAAAAAAAAAAAAAAAACAGAAGAAACTTCCTCTGTGTCTCTTAAGATATCGTCAGGTTTTCATTCTGTTTCGTCTCCAGTGTAATTCTACAAAATAACTGTTGTTTATCCAAGAAAGGAGAAGCCGGTCTGGGAGGAAGAGGCTTTCCTGGCGGGGGTGTGTGAAGACTGCAATGCAGCTGGGGTGAGAGAGAGGAAGACCATGAGTCTTGCAGGGGGGGAAGAGAGAGGAGGACCATGAGTCCTGCAGGGGGGGAGAGAGAGGAGGACCATGAGTCCTGCAGGGGGGGAGAGAGAGGAGGACCATGAGTCCTGCAGGGGGGGAGAGAGAGGAGGACCATGAGTCCTGCAGGGGGGGGAGAGAGAGGAGGACCATGAGTCCTGCAGGGGGGGAGAGAGAGGAAGACTATGAGTCCTGCAGGGGGGGGAGAGAGAGGAGGACCATGAGTCCTGCAGGGGGGGGGGGGAGAGAGGAGGACCATGAGTCCTGCAGGGGGGGGGAGAGAGAGGAGGACCATGAGTCCTGCAGGGGGGGAGAGAGAGGAGGACCATGAGTCCTGCAGGGGGGGAGAGAGAGGAAGACCATGAGTCCTGCAGGGGGGGGAGAGAGAGGAGGACCATGAGTCCTGCAGGGAGGGGAGAGAGAGGAGGACCATGAGTCCTGAGGGGGGGAGAGAGAGGAAGACTATGAGTCCTGCAGGGGGGGAGAGAGAGGAGGACCATGAGTCCTGCAGGGGGGGGAGAGAGAGGAAGACCATGAGTCCTGCAGGGGGGGGAGAGAGAGGAGGACCATGAGTCCTGCAGGGGGGGAGAGAGAGGAAGACCATGATGGCTGCGGGGGGGGGGGGGTGGGGGGGGGGGAGAGGAGGACCATGAGGGCCGCAGGGGGGGAGAGAGAGGAGGACCATGATGGCTGCAGGGGGGAGAGAAGAGGACCATGAGGGCTGCAGAGGGGAGAGAGAGGAGGACCAAGATGGCTGCAGGGGGGGGGGGGAGAGGAGGACCATGATGGCTGCAGGGGGGGGAGAGAGAGAAGGACCATGATGACTGCAGGGGGAGAGAGAGGGGGAGGGGCTGGGGCTATGCTGTAGGGAAGATCAATCTCCTCCAGCAACACTTCCTGCTGGTCTCCAAGCTGGACTACTTAGTGACTCCATCTGACTCACCACGTAACCGGGCAACCAAATCTGCCCCAACCGGGGAAGGGGGGCATGAGAGAGGCAGAGAGAGTGAGAGACTTAGAGACAGAGATGAGAGCGACAGTGAGCGAATGAGTGAGAGACGAAGGTATATATATATCTTGAGAGAAAAAAGAGACAGAGCGTCATTATTTCAAGTGGCGAATCATCATTCAGCAGGCGAGGGAATCTGACAAGTGGAGATGAACTGAAATGATGATTAGACCCACATCCGGGCGGAGCGGGCGAGTTTGGAGCGAGCAAGGGAAGTCAGCATGCAAAACTCAATTCAACATAAGATGGAGAGAGAGAGAGAGAGAGAGAGAGAGAGAGAGAGGGGGAGGGGGAGAGAGAGAGAGAGGGAGGGAGAGAGAGGGAGAGAGTGAGAGAGAGAGAGAGAGGGAGAGAGAGAGAGAGAGAGAGAGAGAGAGAGAGAGAGAGAGAGAGAGAGAGAGAGAGAGAGAGAGAGGGAATTGACTGTGTCCCCTGCAGATCGGCACTAGAGGATAAAAGCTCTTGAGCAGATACATCTCACTGCAGCAAACTAACCACCTTGTCCTGTAGCGCTTTCAATGGCATTTTCAAAAACAACTGCAACTGTTACATGCTAGCTACCAACTTTCCAACATCCCTGTAGCTGAGCTAAGCTAAATGCTAACCAGCATGACCGGTGTAGCTGCTCTGCCCTCCAAAAATCATCAACCCACTCATTCTCTCCGTTCTGGCACTTTCCATCTCCCCCTCCTGCCAAAACCCAGGATCGATAGAGACTTGTTTGTTTTGGTGTCCAGTGCCAGGCATCTGGCAGGAGAGGCAGAAAGGAACAGAGAGTGGCTGGAGGCCGGGGGGGGGCGGGGGGTTGATGTAGAGGACAGAACAGCAGGGAGGAGGACAGTGTTCTAGTGTGTGGGCAGAGGCTGGGGGAGTCACATGCATTAGCTGGGGGTGGAGAGGGACAGGGGAATCGAATGTGACTAATTAAAGCTCTCCTAAATTTGCAGAGTCATAGATGACGACACCATCATTTAGGGCTGGCCGGCTGAGGGAAGGAAACAGGAGGAAGGGGGGGGGAAGAGGGAGGAAGAGGTGGAAACGAGGGGAGATGAAGACACACACACACACACAGCTACAGATCAAGCCATCATAGCTATCAACTGATGCTATATCATAATCAGGTTTAATCGCTATGCAAGATTAACAAACATAGAATTCACTGTGACAAGAAGAGCAACATAGAACGTGTATAGGAGTAAAAATAAACATGTACATGTAACAGGTTATATTGATGTTGTAGTCTTTGCTTCAGGGGCTGTGTGTGGGATGTGTGTGTGTGTGTGTGTGTGTGTGTGTGTGTGTGAGAGAGAGGGGAGGGGAGGGGTGCTCAGTGTGAAGAGCAGAGATACTGATGTGATACTGTCTGTCCAAGCTACCAGCATGACAACCAACTGAGAAGATGATGCTGACACACATTGACACACAGACGCACACACGCACACACAAACCCCACAAATTCACACAAACCCTCTTAAAGACACATATACACACACACATACCCCCTCACAAATACACACACACAAACCCCCTCACAAATACACACACCCTCTTAAAGACACACCTCCCTCACAAAGACATATACACACACACACACACACACACACACACACACACACACACACACACACACACACACACACACACACACCCTCACGATGACACACACAGACACAGTCATACAGACAAAAAGGCCAGACACCCCTCTGTCATTCGCCCGTCGCTCCCTGTCACTCTCTCTCATCCCCTGAAGACAGCACAGCCGTGATTTGCGTCAGAGGCCTCAGCGCAGCCAATCACATGGCAGCGATTGTGAGGATCACAGAGAGGAGGCAGAGAGGAACAAACATGTCATGTTTGTTCGCCATAAATGGCGGCCGATGAAAAACGGCCCCAATCAATACAGTTAAACTCCCCCACTCTCAGGGGGAGATCCCCTGACAGGGGCAGCCAATCAAAATGGTCCGCGAGCGCCCGCAGTTGTGTGAGGTCAACGTCTTAAGGATAAGGGGGATAAGGGGTAAGTGTGTCGCTGCATAACTGATTAATCACAGCCACTGGGGTGATGCGTTGCAGATACTGTGTGTCTGCAGATGTGTGTGACTCCAAATGTGTGTGTGTGTGTCTGCAGATGTGTGTGTGTGTGTGTGTGTGTGTGTGTCTGCAGATGTGTGTGTGGGTGTCTGCAGAAGTATGTGTGTGTATCTGCAGATGTGTGAGTCTGCAGATGTGTGTGTGTGTCTGCAGATGTGTGTGTGTGTGTGTGTGTGTGTGCAGATGTGTGTGTATGCAGATGTGTGTGTGTGTGTGTTTGCAGATGTGTGTGTCTTCCTCAGTGTAAAACAGATCAGGATATCTCACATTCACTTTTAGATTAGCCAGTTTGATCATTTGCCCACGGCACAGGTTATTTTTCTGAAACCGTAGCCAGCTAGCTTTGTTTAGTTAGCATTGTTTGCTATGTTACTCTGTGAAACGTGTATTTGAAAAGGTACATATGTGCGACGCTAGGCTGAAGTTAGACTGAAGCTAGACTGGCGCTAGGCTGACGTTAGGCTGACACTAGGCTGAGGCTAGGCTGATGCAAAAAAAAAAAAAACACTGTGTTCGGGGTCTATCACGTTGCTATGCTCAATGACTTATGCTCTTTGTAAAAGCTCTCTCTTGTAAGTCGCTTTGGATAAAAGCGTCTGCTAAATGAATGAATGTAAATGTAAATGCTAGGCTGAGGCTAGGCTGATGCTAGGCTGACATTAGGCTGATGCTAGGCTGACATTAGGCTGAGGCTAGGCTGATGCTAGGCTGACATTAGGCTGATGCTAGGCTGATGCTAGGCTGACATTAGGCTGACATTAGGCGGTTGCTAGGCTGACATTAGGCTGAGGCTAGGCTGATGCTAGGCTGACATTAGGCTGACATTAGGCTGAGGCTAGGCTGATGCTAGGCTGACATTAGGCTGACATTAGGCGGTTGCTAGGCTGACATTAGGCTGAGGCTAGGCTGATGCTAGGCTGACATTAGGCTGAGGCTAGGCTGATGCTAGGCTGACATTAGGCTGACGCTAGGCTGATGCTAGGCTGACATTAGGCTGACGCTAGGCTGAGGCTAGGCTGATGCTAGGCTGACATTAGGCTGACATTAGGCTGAGGCTAGGCTGACTTGTGTTCTTTGGATTGGAACAGTACTTGAGTTTGAAAAGGCGACGTCAAACGAGGAAGTAAGGTTGGATCAGATCCAGATAGACTTGGTCTCACTGGAGAACATATGCCATTATGTTGCCATGGAGGAGTGCTAAGGGACTCTCGCCATGGTAACTGTGTCTAACGTGGGGGGTGGGGGGGGGACCAGAGTCAAGAAGCAGAGTGGACCATGTGACCAGGCATTTGATTCCAGAGACAGACGCAAATACGTTTTTCTTTTTTCTTCTTGGAATGATGACGTCAGAAAAACCACAGAGGAAGAGTGTGTGTATTCATGACAATATGGAGGCACTCAAATAGGCGTGATGAATGGAAAATGGATCTCCTGATTTGAGAAACCAATTATCCATCTCTTAAGTATCTACACAAGTCCTTTCAACAAGCCTAAATGCATTGGAATCTAGCGTGGGCTCTAATCATTTTCTGTTTACTGGAAACCCCACCTGCCACAGGGTCCTGGCCCCCAGTACTAATCAGCACCTCCAGGGATCAAATGCATATCAAATTTGATCTTTATAGCCCTTTTTACAAGCAATGTCACAGAGGGCTCGGCACACGCCCACAGGACTGCACCTAAACCAACCCTAAACCCTGAGGTTAATCTCAGTCCCTCCACCCCTCCAGTTTATTAACGAACCATCCATATGTTCTACTTCTAGACCCCCACCTCTCTGCCCCCCATCCCTCATCCCCCACCCCTCAACCCCAACCTCGCATCCCCCCACCCCCACCTAAATCCCTTTCTTTTGTAGTTTCATTATTTTTCTGCCAATTAAGTTAGATCCCTTTAATTAAAGCTCCCAAGGAGCTGAATCAACAGATCTGCTGTGATTGGTTGCGGGAGCATGTGAGCTCAGAATCGATGAGCGTCGTCGCCCGAGGTCCCTGACGGTTACCGGGAGAGGTCGAGTGAGATGATTGAAACGCTTCACGGCGACACCGGTGAAAATGACCGGTAGAACGGATCCTATCTCTCTCCGATGACACGTATGATAAGAAACACATAGACACGTAGAAAGACTGGCAGACAGGCAGGCCGGCAGGGAGAGAGAGAGACAGGCGGGCAGACAGAGACTGGAAGGAACCTTAAATCTGCCCAGTTGAAAGACGACTATTGTGCAGTCTCACCCTGCAGCCACTCTAAACAAATAAAGCTTCATTTAACTGCCTGGGATGAATAATGGATGAAGTTGGATGTAGAGAAGAGTAAGAGAGAGAGAGAGAGAGAAAAACATGGGCAAAAGAAAGAGAAATGAAACAGAAGAACATGGAGGCAAAGAAGGGAAGACTGATGGATGAAAGAGGGAGGAGGAAGATGTGGTCAGAAATACAGAACAGCTGCTCACACCCTTCCCCTTATACACCCTCCTTTTTCCAATCGTTATCTTAAAACCTTTTAATCGCCCTGCAGGAGGATCTGTAATCAAGACACAAAATGGCGTTGAGTTTCCATGCTTCCGTCAGAACTCAGTCCCAGAAGCCATTTCATCCAACATCAATGGATCAGAAGCTTATTTGCACAAGAGCAAAAAAAAAAAGAGAGAGCTGCCCAATCACTGTCCATTAGTCCCCCATCTCACTGGAATACCCTGAAAGGCTTTCAGAAGAGGGAGGGAGGGATGGAGGGAGGGTATGTGAGGGGACGAGGGAGAAAGTGAGAGAGCGAACAAAATGGAGAAAAAGTGGGAGGGAGGGAAGGAAGGAGGAGGGAGAGAGGGAGGGAGTGAGGGAGGGATGGAGTTAGGAAGGGAGGGAGGGAGAGAGGGAGAGAGAAAGAGGGGAATAGATCAATCTGCTGTGTTCCATCCTTTAATGTGCTTCATTCTGCAGTCTACATCATTTCCCACCTGTTACTCTTCACTGTAGACTGCCCAACTTGTAGTAGCTTCTGCAAACTTCCCTCAAGGGTTTAACCAGACAGGGCAATGTACTGTACTGCACCATTCACTGCTATACTGCACCAAACACTGCACCATACTGCTATGTATAAAAATGGCTAGCGGCAGCACTGCACAACATGCTAGCAAAGCTCGCTGGCACAGCATGCTAGCACAAACTGCTAGCACAACACCTCAAGTCTAAAGATGGTAAAACCGTCTACCTCCATTACAGGAAGCTGGTAAATTATTTATATTTTTTTAATAGTTCAGGAACGTAGCCACCAATGGCTCGACTGTCACAGTCCAGCTTTAGCGCAACCTCCCTGCTCCCTCCTTGTTGGCAGTCAGTGATGCTAATTAGCTTAGTACTGAGCTTTAGCGTGACCGCACTGCTCCCTACTTGTTGGCAGTCAGCGATGCTAATTAGCTTAGCGCGCCGCTTCATTTGTTCTTCGCAGTTCCGAAGGAGAAGGAAGGAGAGGAAAGGACTGAGGAATAGAGGGAGGGATGGATGGAGAAAAGGAAAGAGAGAAGGAAGGAAAGGGGGAGGAGGGAGGCTAGAATGGAGAGAAGGCAGCAGGAGGAGAGAAGGAAGGGGAGGTAATTGCATCTGCAGACTGTTATATTGTGTTTTAATTGCTGCTGCATTAAGACGGCTCTTTCATCTAAGCGTCAGCTGCATGGGGGAGAAAGCAATTAGCGACCTGTGACGGCTGCATGCTACTGTAGGCCAACACACGCGTTAACACAGTCATGGCGCTGCATGCTCGAGGAGTGTGTGATCTGAAGCTTTGCATGCCTGTCTACCTGCGCATGCACGTTTTTCTTGACCTGCTGCATGATGTTACTCGCAAACAGAGCTGAAGTGACACACACACTGTGTGTATGTGCGTCTGTGTGTGAGTGTGTGTGTGAGTTCACTTGCATAGTCATCCTTGTCGAGCAGGACCAGGAGAAGATGAAAGGAGCAGTCTGAGCTGAGATTAGGAGACGAGAGAGAGAGAGAGAGAGAGAGAGAGAGAGAGAGAGAGAGAGAGAGAGAGAGAGAGAGGGAGAGAGAATGGAGATGAAAGATGATGTGAGAAAGAGAATGGAGAGAATGTGTAGAAAGAGGTTTAAAGAAATATTGGAATCGAGAACGAAAAAAGCCTCCTCCTCTCCCCCCCTCCTCCTCCTCCTCTCCACTACCCCTACTCCTCCTCTCCCCTCCTCCTGCTCTCCCCCAAGCCTTTTCCCCAGAACCCTTCAGCGTTCAAAGTTAGAAGTTTTAGAAGTTAGAGACTCTCGCCAAAACAGATAAACACACCGACCAATCAAACAGCCAGAAAACAAAACTTCCAAGGTCTTAAAGACAGACAGGAACAAATCACCCTGCTGGTGCTGCAGTTCAGCCAACTCCCCCTTCCAACATGCTCACACACACTTTAGCAATTACAGCCCTGGAACAAGCCTTCCCACCTCTCTCAGATGGGGTTTGTTGAAGAGACGGGGGAATCCCAAGTCTCTGTCTTACCCCTTACTAATGCTCGTTTATGTGAGCGGTAGTGTTGTCCCAATGCTCTTGTCCTGTTCTGACCCTGTCTTAACCCTGTCCTGACTCTGTCCTGACTCTGTTCTGACCCTGTTCAGACCCTGTCCTGACCCTGTGCTGACCCTGTCCTGACCCTGTCCTGACCACCCAGGGCTGGTGAGGGGAAAAGGTGGAAGAGGTGATTCTGCAATCAGGAGAGACCTGCCTGAGGCTAGTTCAGTAACAGCAGGTTTTCACACCGACCTTTTCCTTTCCTCACACACACACACACACACACACACACACACACACACACACACACACACACACACACACACACACACACACTCCCCGCGTGTGTGTTCGAAGCTCTTGCAGGCCTAGGGAGCTCAAACAAACGATCTCGCTAATTGGAAACGAGGAAAAAAACGTCAACAAACAGTGAACCCGGGTGAAAGCTACACGGAGGAAAAATCTATTGAAAAATACAAGTACAAGTACAACTACAGAGCACATACAAATACATATTAATGCAAACTAAAAGAAAATGCTAGCTCGCATACACGAACACACGCACACTCATGCATGCATACAGGTAGTATAAGCCTACTATAGCTATAATATTGTCTAAATGTGAGGTTGAAATGATATTTGTATAACCACTGGACTCAAATGACATAGAGAGAGAGAGAGAGAGAGAGAGAGAGAGAGGGAGAGAGAGGGGGAGGGGAGGGGAGGGAGAGAGAGAGACGAAGATCTGGACAGAAAGAGGGAGCGATGGAGAAAGGGAGGGAGCGGAAAAGATAAAGGGAGAGGGAGGGATACAGTGAGAGAGGGAAAGTGAGAAAGAACGAGTCAAAGAGAGACAGAGAGAGCGAAAAAAGACTGAGAGAGTGTGAGTCAACAACAGAAATAAAGAACAGCAGCATGACTCACAAAGTCGTATCACCCGTGGCAACAATGTAGACGGCATCTCGACCAGGGAGGTCGGTGTCAGAACAGTCTTAGAAGCAGAGCTGAGGATGCTGGGAGATGAGTCCAGGGTGGAAAGGAGAGAGAGTTTGATGTATTGACTTTGGAAGCAGTGGAGGGGGAATACACATTTAACGCAGCCAAAACATTTGGCTGTTTACTATCTGGAGGTAATTTGAAACCTGGCAAATGGCTTGGGCACAGCAGTGTAGAGAACAGTCGAATAGAAGATTTGAATAAAACCTTTTTTTTCCATAGGCATAAAACGTAGCTGTAGTGGATGGTGAAGAAATAGTTTTCCCTCCGAGTCGGATGGCGTTAATATGTGTTAAAGTACTTTGAGCAGACCATGGCAGCATTTGTCAAAGTCATTTTTAGAGGGGGCAAATGCGCAGTGCACTGCAAACCTGGCATAAACAAAATGGCAGTTATTCAATTTCAACGACCGCAAAGCACCAAAATGGCTGTTGTTCCCTTTTACCGTCCCCTGAGCAAAACCCGACCTGCCAACATTTAGGCTGAGCCCCATTCATAATGCAGCGACCAGTGCCAAGTCGAGGGGCACACCGGACTGCGAATCCCATAACTGTCTGCAGTCAAGGCAATCTATTTTTTCCGAGTGTCAATCTGGAAAATGTAGTCCTATTTAGCTCTCAGCTGCTCTCGGAGGGCTTGCTAACGGGCACAGTCACCATGGGAGAGATAGTGAGAGAGAACGAGGTGAGTGGATCGAGGCAGGTTTAAGGCCGCTCTATAAACATCCTCAGCAGAACGGCTTGACATGCTCGTGAACGTACCCCTACCTACGCAGGTGACCCAACATACTGCCAGTGAGAAGCTAGCTGCACCAGCTACTCAGTGACCGACTGAACAACCAGACTGAGCCAGAGAGATGAGGCCTTGATAGATGCTTGAGGCAGAGGAGGAGGCAGAGGAGGAGGGCATTTTTTTTAACCTGGGTTCGGATCAGACACCTGCTGATCCTTCTTACTGAGCCCTGTCAGAAGACGTGTGTATTTCTGGCTGGTGTGTGTTTCTGGCTGGTGTGTGTTTCTGGCTGGTGTGTGTTTCTGGCTTGTGTGTGTTTCTGGCTGGTGTGTGTTTCTGGCTGGTGTGTGTTTCTGGCTGATGTGTGTTTCTGGCTTGTGTGTTTCTGCCTTGTGTGTATTTCTGGCTAATGTGTGTTTCTGGCTTGTGTGTTTCTGCCTTGTGTGTATTTTTGGCTTGTGTGTGTTTCTGGCTGGTGTGTTTCTGCCTTGTGTGTGTTTCTGGCTTGTGTGTATTTCTGGCTGGTGTGTGTTTCTGGCTTGTGTGTTTCTGCCTTGTGTGTATTTCTGGCTAGTGTGTGTTTCTGGCTTGTGTGTGTTTCTGGCTCTTGTGTGTTTCTGGTGAGTGTGTGTTTCTGGCTGGTGTGTGTTTCTGGTTTGTGTGTGTTTCTGGCGGGCGTGTGTTTCTGCGTTCTCCCTGGCTACCGATCGCACACACCAGCCGGGTGACATTTGAAACAGCGAGCTGCGGTGTTGCTAGGGCCTGGCGTGTTATCGCTGACTCACACCGACCAATCGGAAGGCCCGGAAACACAAAAGAGAGCCTAACCCCCCAGACCAGGGGGAGCAGAGTCTAATCCGGTGTTGTTACAGCACCGTCTACCCCCCGTACTGCGCCTGGTCCTCTGCTACGCTTCACTTCCCTCTCGGTGTAGCAGAAGGCCTCGTCAGACACCATCCGCTCGGAGGGAAACAGCCGCAGCTGCCAAGTCCAGCTCGCCGTGTCGGTCAGAGCCCGGTGACAGGGAGGGGACGGAACCAGTTCCTGTAAACCAGGAAAAGCCGGTTCTGGACATGTGAGTGACCAGGGATTTACTGCGTCTGTGAAAACGAGAACCAGGAACGAGAAACGAGGAACTCTTTTTATGTAAACAACACGCATCACTTCCTCTTGTGAAGGGAGGGGAAGACAGGTTACATCGGCGGCCGTGATGACAATCAGTTAGTATTGACATGCAGTCAGAGGACAGGGGGTGACCTGGGTCATCGTGAACTATGACCCCCACCTGCCACTAAGGAGGATGGCTTATTGATAAGAGACGGCTAGACAAGTTGTGTGTGTGTCTGACAGTGTGTGTGTGTGTGTGTGTGGAGGGTTGTGCTGATGCTGTGTCAGTGAACTACTGAGGGGTATGGGTAACTACTGGAAGAATGGAGGGCAGGAAGGAGGAGAGGTGGCGGGGGGGGGAGAGATGGAGAGAGGAGAGATGGTGAGATGGAGAGATGATGTAATGGAGGGAAAAGGAGGCGAGAGAGTAAGCTGAATGGGAAATAGAGAGAATAGGGAAAAAAACGGGGGGGGGGGGGGGGTGAAACGCGGAGAGGAGAGCAGAGCGC
>CM059295.1:6167500-6185000 GCA_030340665.1 Neosalanx taihuensis | reverse complement strand
GTGTCTGTGGTGTGTCTGTGGTGTGTCTGTGGTGTGTCTGTGAGCTGGTGTGTCTGTGAGCTGGTGTGTCTGTGGTGTGTCTGTGGTGTGTCTGTGAGCTGGTGTGTCTGTGGTGTGTCTGTGGTGTGTGAGCTGGTGTGTCTGTGGTGTGTGAGCTGGTGTGTCTGTGATGTGTCAGTGGTGTGTCTGTGAGCTGGTGTGTCTGTGGTGTGTCTGTGGTGTGTGAGCTGGTGTGTCTGTGATGTGTCTGTGGTCTGTGAGCTGGTGTGTCTGTGGTGTGTCTGTGATGTGTCTGTGGTCTGTGAGCTGGTGTGTCTGTGGTGTGAGCTGGTGTGTCTGTGGTGTGTCTGTGGTGTGTCTGCGGTGTGTCTGTGATGTGTCTGTGGTGTGTGAGCTGGTGTGTCTGTAAGGATCAGGGAGGCAGTGATTACCCTGCATAGACACCCAGTCAGCCTGCTGGGCCCCATGTGAGGGCAGCCTGCTGGGCCCTGTGGCTGGATGAGAAGAGACTAGGGACAGACAAACACTTCACCTGGAAAGACTCCAGCCTTTCAGAACTCAACCAGTGTGTGGTTCACACACACACACACACACACACACACACACACACACACACACACACACACACACACACACACACACACACACACACACACACACACACACACACACACACACACACACACACACACACACACACACACACACACGCTAGTATACACAGACATACACATACACAAAAGTTTAATCATTGTGGGTTTCTCATCCCCTTTACTGTGTGTGTGTGTGTGTGTGTGTGTGTGTGTGTGTGTGTGTGGTACTGCCTCAGGACCAGAGGGATGGCAGCAGAGCAGATTACAGCACTAGACGTTGCTGGCATGAGGTCTCAGCATTCAGCTAAGACTGAATGACACAAGGTAGACAACTGTGTCTTTACAACCCAAGTAATCACACACACACACACACACACACACACACACACACACACACACACACAAACTGCTGGGAAAAAACAGCACTGGCCCCCCGCGTCGTAGACAAACGAACAAAACCAGTGGTGAAAATCGGCCTTGCCCACTGCAGCATTGACTTTCTCCTCCTGGAGTATGAAGGAGATCCTTACAGCTCACAAACTGAACTGTCCTAATTGACTGCTGTAACAAGCCCCTGGTTCTGGTCCCAGTCTGATCGCCAGTGACTGGCTGGCCTTCTGTTGCTCTGAAGGCAAAGAGAAAGGAAGCTTTCTTTTCTTTATTCCTCCTCTGCCTGCCCCTCTTCTTGTCCTAAATCCAGCCCTGGGGAGCTCTAAGTTGTGTGTGTGTGTGTGTGTGTGGGTGGGGGGGGTACGGAGAGAGCAGAAAGAAATCCTCACTTCAGAGTGACAATGCTACACTGTCGGGGGGGACGACGACAAATCCTGACTTTTCACTCATGATGGAACACACATGGTGTTCTGGTCTTGCAGGATGTGTGTGTCTCTCTCTCTCTCCTTCTGCTGGCGTGTGGTGCGGAACACGCTGTGAATGTGTGATGTTCCAGAGCGGTTCTCCTGAACCATGCTGTGGTGCAGCAGGGAAGAACATGTGCTTTCAGGGGAAAATGCTCAAACTGAGTTATCCTTAGCAGTTTTGTTCTGCGTTAGCCGAAGCTAGTTAGCGTACCAGCCTTAACAGCATGTCAGATATGGGTTATCCTTAGCAGTTCTGTTCTGCGTTAGCCGAAGCTAGTTAGCGTACCAGCCTCAACAGCATGTCAGATATGGGTTATCCTTAGCAGTTCTGTTCTGCGTTAGCCGAAGCTAGTTAGCGTACCAGCCTTAACAGCATGTCAGATATGGGTTATCCTTAGCAGTTCTGTTCTGCGTTAGCCGAAGCTAGTTAGCGTACCAGCCTCAACAGCATGTCAGATATGGGTTATCCTTAGCAGTTCTGTTCTGCGTTAGCCGAAGCTAGTTAGCGTACCAGCCTTAACAGCATGTCAGATATGGGTTATCCTTAGCAGTTCTGTTCTGCGTTAGCCGAAGCTAGTTAGCGTACCAGCCTTAACAGCATGTCAGATATGGGTTATCCTTAGCAGTTCTGTTCTGCGTTAGCCGAAGCTAGTTAGCGTACCAGCCTCAACAGCATGTCAGATATGGGTTATCCTTAGCAGTTCTGTTCTGCGTTAGCCGAAGCTAGTTAGCGTACCAGCCTTAACAGCATGTCAGATATGGGTTATCCTTAGCAGTTCTGTTCTGCGTTAGCCGAAGCTAGTTAGCGTACCAGCCTCAACAGCATGTCAGATATGGGTTATCCTTAGCAGTTCTGTTCTGCGTTAGCCGAAGCTAGTTGGCATACCAGCCAACAATGTCCAATTGCTTTCAAAGCAGTCTTCTCAGTGGCCTGTGGATCGACATGAGGTGAGGTGAGGTGGATGATTGATCACCCAGACTCATCCTGGCTCTGCGGGGGGTCCACCGATCGTTACTACGGTTACAAGGCCAAGTTGAACCTAATCGGTGGGTATCTCTCTCACTAACCAAATCCCTGCCTCTCTACATCTCCCTTCGCCAACATCCAACCCCCTTACTGCCCACAACTGCCACCCTGGAGCGGGCTTCTGATCAAACCCCACCCCCTCTCATCTGCCCAACCAATCGCTCCCATTCCCTTCGTGCGCGTTTGGGCTATACAGGTTCTGATTGGCCCCTTCCCTTGGGCGATCCTTCCAGCGGGGGAGGCGATTGGCCACTGGCTGAGGAGAGTCGTTTATTTTGGAGCGTGCATGGGAACACAAACACCGTCATTAGAGAAGCGGCTGAGGCGATAATAGGGATCGGCGTAGCACAGCCGGGCATCATGAGCCCTGTGTGGGTCAAAGCCATTACCGCACCGGCCACCCCCCGCTGGGAGAGGGGGAGGGACATGCAAAATAACAGAGCGACTCCTCTGCTGTATGAGGCAACAGGTTGGACAATCCGTTAAAGAAACAAAATCTCACACACACACAAGCAGAAGCCGTACAGAGCTGGGAGAGATTCCATGGGGTGCTGCTCAATTCTCCTCAAACCAAGTGCTTGGCTGCGTGAGAAGCCTTCATTACACGTTGCCCACCCTAGTCTCGCCCACTCCCCAACTCCCCCCGCTCCCCTCCCCAGGACCACCCCCCCCCCCCACACACACACACACACACACCTACACACACACAGAAGGAGGACTACCTCAATCTCCTGAGTGCTGACAGACGGACACCTGGACACACAGAACATCTCCAAATCTCCCCAGTAGCTCTCGGACATCTTTATCTTTCAGTATCAGAATCAGCTTTATGTAAAACCAAGTCAAGAATTTGCTCTGGTGGGTGCAGCAAAAAAAAGAAAATACATCAAAGGAACTTAAAATAGAACAACCTAGAATAAAATCGTAAGTGAGCAATTGATACGTCCCCCCCCTTAAGATTGCGAGCAGCAGAGGAACAGGCAGTTTTTTTTTTTAACGAACGGCGAGGAAGACGATAAGAATGACGGATAAGAAACGTATATCGTCGGTTTATAGGTTCTCCTCCGACATCAGCAGGGTTTCCACTTTGACGTTTATCTCCCTGGTTATCTAGATCTAGCTCAGCGTCGACAGCTTTGCTGACCGATGTGGGATTTCCACCCAAGCATCGACAGAACTGATGCATGTGGTGAGTTGTGTGGTCTGGGGAAAGGCCTCCGAGGAAAATAATTTGATATTACCAACATGGCCAATTACAAAAACGATATATTTCATGATAAAGTGCAGCACTTCCTGTTTTAGATTGCATGTCCATAATATGAAAAAAAAAAATGGAAAGAATGACGACATATAATCTGATAATATTATACCAACAGAGAGATTATTTCGTTACGAGTGTCAAAGGCACAAAATGGCGGACACAGCATTTCAAACAAAGAGGCTGTTGCTTGTTGAAGAGCAACAGCAGTCCAATTGCCTTCCTCAGCCTCATGTGGTTCGTGTCTCACAGCAGTCGAGCTGCCTAGCTGGTGTGAACGTCAACAATTAACCTTTCAGCTGGCTTGTGATGAGCAGGAACAAATGTTTACCTGCGGGACTGGGCATTGCCTGCCTGCCAGCCTGCCTGGATGTCAGGTCTTCGCACTGACAGATGGTGTGACGGGGGGAGGAGAGGAAAGGAGAGAAGGAGGAGAGGGATGAAATGAAGAGAAAGGAGGGATGAGGCTGCTGAGAAAGAGAGGTCGAGAGGAAGAGAGAGAGGGACGTGGAGGGAGAGAGAGGGACTCGAGGAGGAGATATGGTAGAGAGATGAGACATGGAAAGTGAGAGAGAGAAACGGAAAATTGGAAAGGGGAGGAGGAGAGGGGACAGGGAGGATGAGGGGGGATGACAAGTGAAGAAGAAGGTGGAGAGAGGTGAAGAGTGGGACGGAGAGAAGTGGAGAGAGAGGGAGAGAGGTGAAGAAAGGGAGAAGGGTAAAGAGACAGAAGAGAAGTGAAGAGAGAGAGGGAGAGGTGGAGAGAGGTGAAGAGAGAAAAGAAGAGTGACAAGTGAAGACAGAGGTTGAGAAAAAGAAAAAGAGTGCGACAGGTCCTGGAAATAAGGCACCAGCGAGATGTCTGTATCTCCTTCCTGACAGATCCAGCAATTAAGCTGCAGATCAACAGAGTTCAGAGTTCAACTCTTTTGGAACAGAATGGAAAGAGGAAAACAGAACCTCTGCCCCCCACCAACATCACAACATCTGAACTCCCTGGATGTGGAGCAAGAGACCCTCTTGCTGAAGGTGTCCTTCAACTCTTAAAAAGCTGCCCAACACTTACAGTGTGGAGGTGTATCAGTGTTAGGTAAAGCAACAGATGTGTTTCTTATGGATTGTGTGAAACATGTTGTGGGGAGGGCGAGGCTGGCTGGCCGGCTGACTGGCTGGCTGGCTGGCTGACTGGGTGGCTGGCTGACAGCCCCCCAGAGATGGGATGAAAACAGCATCAGAGGAGGTAGAGGGAGCAAAGCATGGAGACTTTTGTTCCACGATACAATAGGCAGTTATCACTCAAGTGCTGTTTGGTTACTACTGCATTCTGCACACGTACACACACACAGACACACACACACAGACCAATCAGAGTCATCATAATGAGATGACAGTCCAGGCTTGTGAGGACTTGGTGCAACACTGTGTGAATCCAATTATTTCAGGCAGCACAAGAGATTAAAATAGACAAGCAAACAGCACTTACTACACACAGAGGCACTGAGACAAATGAATACAGCTTGATACAGCACAAAGGCTTGTTTACAGCCAGGCATCTAACAGGGAACAGCTCAAAGATATGGGCAGCAGCAGTATTTGCATAAGGTGGGATTCGACAACATGCCCTGTGGTTTAGTTAAACTGTAATCTCACAGGAGACTGATTGAAAAACTGTTCGTGGGTATGAGAGATTGCTGTTTGTAGGCAAATGCATGAACGTTTGATAGTACTGGCAACTGCTTTAGAGAATTTAGTTTTTGCAATTTTGGGGCATTTTTTCATCGTTACTGGAAAGTTTGTAAGTCAAGTTGAAAACCATCCTCACCAGAGGAAAAGACGTAGGAAAAACGTTAGCTTACGACAACCACTTCAGTCCACCTGAGTCGGGACAATCGTCCCTGATCATGCACAGTAAAGTGAGGCTATTTTAGGGACTGGTGACCTCCTTCTGAACTGTTTTGGCATGTTCCATAGTTCCATACTTTATTGTAACAAACCAAACCTGAAATATTTATCAGGCTTTGCATCAGGCAGCCTTTACTGTAACCGTGGAGATAGCCGAAAGCTCTGTTCACCAGTCACAATCTATTTTTAATGGTCATGAATGAACAAATAGTTTTTTCCCATATTTAGAATATGCTTACATTTGGAACAACTCACCTCACTCTACTTAGACCTCTAAAATAACCTGCCGTTTCAACCAAAATGATTTATTCAAAACAATGGGTGAAAGTTTGTAACACGACTGTCGGTTGGTGTGGTGAGTTATTCCAGTACTGCTTATGGACCTTGGGCTGGACTAGCTATCTTGGGTTAACAGTGAAATACAGCATCCCTGTATTTTCATTAGAAATAAGAGTGTGTTTTCTATTACTATAGATGCATGTTAGTGTGTTTATGTTCACAGTATTGTCTGTGTGTGTGTGTGCATTTAAATGAGTGTGTGTGATATTGAGTGTATGTATAAGTGTGTGTGTGTATGATAGTGAGTGTATGTAAAGATGTGTGTATGTGTTTGTGATAGTGAGTGTATTTATAGGTGTGCATGTGTGTGTGGGAGGATGCATGCTGAAGACTTGATGAGGAAAACAGACACCCAGCCCTCACTCATCTCCCAGGGAGACATCACCATCCAGCCCTCACCTCCACCCAGCCAACCCTCACCTCCACCCAGCCAGCCCTCACCTCCACCCAGCCAATCCTCACCTCCACCCATCCCTCACCTCCACCCAGCCAGCCCTCACCTCCACCCAGCCCTCACCTCCACCTAGCCATCCCTCACCTCCATCCAGCCAGCCCTCACCTCCACCCACCCAGCCCTCACCTCCACCTAGCCATCCCTCACTTTCACCCACCCAGCCAGCCCTCACCTCCACCCACCCATCCCTCACCTCCACCCACCCAGCCAGCCCTCACTTCCACCCACCCAGCCAGCCCTCACCTCCACCCAACCATCCCTCACCTCCACCCACCCAGCCAGCCCTCACTTTCACCCACCCAGCCAGCCCTCACCTCCACCCAACCATCCCTCACCTCCACCCACCCAGCCAGCCCTCACTTCCACCCACCCAGCCAGCCCTCACCTCCACCCAGCCAGCCCTCACCTCCACCCACTCAGCCCTCACCTCCTCATCTCCCAAGGAGACAGCACTGACCGGGAGAGGAGGCAGAGGAGGAGAGAAGCACAGGGAAGCTGAGAGAAGAGAGGGCTGGCGAGAGATGCCAGATGTGGGGAAGGGAGTTATGTGATGATATAGCACATGATGAGGTGTCATCATTTCTGCTACCGTAAACACAGTTCCCACGCACCAAGCAAATTAGTACCCAAGTATAGAAGAGGAGATACATTCAAGATGACATCCGTTCCTACGAGGCTGCTGCAGGAGGTCTCACACACACACACATTTCAACCACATAAAGCCCATAGACGGGTCCATATATCCAGGCCAAGAGAGTTCAGTCAGATGAAGCTCACATGCATCCAGAATTCAGTGAGTCTAGCCCACCGTCTGACCCATCAGGCATTAACAATACATGACCATTTAAAGCCATTCCTCGTGGGGGCAAATTGATCTTTGGGCTTCTTTCATGTCTCAGCTATGTGAAGCAGTTCCCTTAAGGCTTTTCTGTCAATCAGGCTGGCCCCCTGATGTGACCTTGGGGGGGGGGGGGTGGGGAGTGGACTTGGACCTCCTGGAGAAGGTGCTCGGTGGAGGGGGCCAGGGTCATTAACGGCCCCTCGCTGAGGGTTTACGTGTCTATGGGAATCCAGCCTCATCGTTCAGGCACTCCCATGGAATGGCAGTTTGCCATTGTGTCTGTCCTTCAGTGGTGGACTCGTCTCGTTATCTTCAGACCGTGAGCTCAAGCGACGTTGCGTGGGGCCTGACTAACCACCAGTTAGCCTTTCACGTATCCATCTACTGTTGAGGAAATGAAGCGGGGAAAAACCGGGCGTGACGGGCGTTCTTTGCTCAGTCAGCCGAGTCCACAGCTGCTCCTGGGGGAGTCCAGCAGCGGTGGGGGGAGAGACCAGCAGTGATAGGGGGGAGAGACCAGCAGTGATAGAGGGGAGAGACCAGCAGCGTTGGGGGGAGAGACCAGCAGTAATGGGGGGAGAGACCAGCAGCGGTGGGGGGGGAGACCAACAGCGGTGAGGGGAGAGACCAGCAGCGGTGGGGGGAGAGACCAGCAGTGATAGGGGGGAGAGACCAGCAGTGATAGGGGGGAGAGACCAGCAGTGATAGGGGGGAGAGACCAGCAGCGTTGGGGGGAAGAGATCAGCAGTAATGGGGGGAGAGACCAGCAGCGGTGGGGGGGGAGACCAGCAGTGATAGGGGAAAGAGAGCAGCAGCGTTGGGGGAAGAGACCAGCAGTGATAGGGGGGAGAGACCAGCAGCGTTGGGGGGAGAGACCAGCAGTAATGGGGGGAGAGACCAGCAGCGGTGGGGGGGGAGACCAACAGCAGTGAGGGGAGAGACCAGCAGCGGTGGGGGGAGAGACCAGCAGTGATAGGGGGGAGAGACCAGCAGTAATAGGGGGGAGAGACCAGCAGTGATAGGGGGGAGAGACCAGCAGCGTTGGGGGGAGAGATCAGCAGTAATGGGGGGAGAGACCAGCAGCGGTGGGGGGGGAGACCAGCAGTGATAGGGGAAAGAGAGCAGCAGCGGTGGGGGGAGAGACCAGCAGTGATAGGGGGGAGAGACCAGCAGCGTTGGGGGGAGAGACCAGCAGTAATGGGGGGAGAGACCAGCAGCGGTGGGGGGGGGAGACCAGCAGCGGTGGGGGGAGAGAGCAGCAGTGATAGGGGGGAGAGACCAGCAGTGATAGAGGGGAGAGACCAGCAGCGTTGGGGGGAGAGACCAGCAGCGTTGGGGGGAGAGACCAGCAGCGTTGGGGGGAGAGACCAGCAGTAATGGGGGGAGAGACCAGCAGCGGTGGGGGGGGAGACCAACAGCGGTGAGGGGAGAGACCAGCAGTGGTGGGGGGAGAGACCAGCAGTGATAGGGGGGAGAGACCAGCAGTGATAGGGGGGAGAGACCAGCAGTGATAGGGGGGAGAGACCAGCAGCGTTGGGGGGAGAGATCAGCAGTAATGGGGGGAGAGACCAGCAGCGGTGGGGGGGGAGACCAGCAGTGATAGGGGAAAGAGAGCAGCAGCGTTGGGGGGAGAGACCAGCAGCGTTGGGGGGAGAGACCAGCAGTGATAGGGGGGAGAGACCAGCAGCGTTGGGGGGAGAGACCAGCAGTAATGGGGGGAGAGACCAGCAGCGGTGGGGGGGGGAGACCAGCAGCGGTGGGGGGAGAGAGCAGCAGTGATAGGGGGGAGAGACCAGCAGTGATAGAGGGGAGAGACCAGCAGCGTTGGGGGGAGAGACCAGCAGCGTTGGGGGGAGAGACCAGCAGTAATGGGGGGAGAGACCAGCAGCGGTGGGGGGGGAGACCAACAGCGGTGAGGGGAGAGACCAGCAGTGGTGGGGGGAGAGACCAGCAGTGATAGGGGGGAGAGACCAGCAGTGATAGGGGGGAGAGACCAGCAGCGTTGGGGGGAGAGATCAGCAGTAATGGGGGGAGAGACCAGCAGCGGTGGGGGGGGAGACCAGCAGTGATAGGGGAAAGAGAGCAGCAGCGTTGGGGGGAGAGACCAGCAGTGATAGGGGGGAGAGACCAGCAGCGTTGGGGGGAGAGACCAGCAGTAATGGGGGGAGAGACCAGCAGCGGTGGGGGGGGGGGGACCAGCAGCGGTGGGGGGAGAGAGCAGCAGTGACACAGGGAGAGACCAGCAGCAGTGGGGAGAGAGCAGCAGAAGTGGTAGGAGAGACCAGCAGTAGTGAGGGGAGAGACCAGCAGCAGTGAGGGGACAGACCAGTAGCAGTGAGGGGACAGACCAGCAGCAGTGAGGGGAGAGACCAGCAGCAGTGAGGGCGGAGATCGTCTCCTGCTTCCAGGCAGACAGCTCCTCCTAACAGGATGACAGCCTGTGTGAGAAGTTCTTATCCTCAAACAGCCCTCTGAAGACTTCCTGTCTACTGGCAATTGGCTTTCTCCCTCCTCGCCTTCCCTCCGTACACTCTGTCTACCTCTCTCTCTCTAGCTCACTCATTCTCTCTCTAGCTAGCTCGCTCATTCTCTCTCTAGCTAGCTCGCTCATTCACTCTCTAGCTAGCTCGCTCATTCTCTCCTGACCTACCTCTGTCATTTTCCCTATCTACCACTGTCTCTCCTCTTTTTCTCTCATTTCCTCACTTACTATCTCTCTCTCTCTTCCTCCCTAACTCTTCCTCCCCCCTGGGAAAGGGCAATGAAAGATAGGGAGGAGGGGGAGGAGGTGAGGCAAGGTGGCAATAAGATTCCATGGAAGTTCGAAATCCATTTGAAATTTGTGCATTTGATTTCCTGACTCCCCCCCCCCCCCCCGCCTCCACCCCCTCACATTAATTCCAGTCCTTGTGCTTCTGACGCATGGGGGTGGGGGGTTGGGGGGGTTGCATGGAGGAGAAGGGGTGCAGGGAGGCGGGGGCAGGGGGGAGGGCAGGTATGAGGCCGACTTGCCAATTTGCTGCAGGTCATTCTCGCTCGCTCTGCCTCCACAGGTGAGAACCTGTTACAGGAGCTACCTTGACACAGTTCTACTAATTGCGGCCCATAGCTCAGACCTCACTGTCTGCACTGAGCTGATCCACACACACACGCACACACACACACACACACCCTGCACAAGCACACACTTGCCCATGCCCACACACACATGCATACGCATACACGCCCACTCACACACAAGATTATGCAACCATAGTCATGTCTGCGGGGTTAATGCAGGCGTCTGGGTTTGAATCCCCCTGAGGCTGCTTCAGGTGTGCCCTCCTCCACCCCTCTGGCTCTCTCCTAACTCACCTCATCTAACGAGCCCAGCATCACACTCACTCTAGCTCGTCCTTCATAACAAAGCATTTACATCCATATGGATTACTAATGCAGCTCCATTGAGCCTGACAGAGTGTGGCACGCATTTCCACGCAGCAATTCATCTATCATTGATAGGGTCGATGATCTTCTGTTCTAAAAGCTGTCCGATGAAGCTTTAATCTAGACAGGTGTTCTCTGATGTGCATGAGACAGAACCTCCCGGGTTCTACTGGAGAACCAGAACTGTTGTCGTTCTTCACTGGGGAACCACGGGATGCTGCAGCCTGGGTGGGGAGAGTACACCGACGCAAGACAGCCACCTGGAGTTCAAACTGCATTATCTGGCCGTACCAGCTTGTCTTACACGGTCGGTTTACCACACGTTTGAATTAAGCGATGAAGATTAACGACGGCAATCGAACAGTGCTGGATCTCGATGGATTCTATTACCGCTGATGGGAAAAGCCTTGTTGATGAAGCCTCTACAAGCAGAACACCAAAGGGCTCGTGCATACAGATGTCATTAGTCAACAGCTATCTGTTCCACAGCGGCAATCCTCACACGAAGCAGATCGATTTCTGTAATTCACAGAAGGGCGAAGGGAGGGGGGGGGGGTTAAACAGCCCCTGTGAGTACAGCGACACGTTCGACGTATCGGAGGAGCGACGTTGCTCGAGTTTTAGGCTTAATTATCACGAGGAGCACTCAATTGAACCGCAATCTCTTAAACAGCACATCAATGATGTGCCAGGGATGGGAAGCGATAACAGAGGCTGGTTTGAAAAGACGGGGTCTTCCATCGTCCGGGTCCACAGATCGATATGCTCCAGTTCTTACCAAGGCCAGAGCTGGATCTCAGCTCACCGCCCAATACAAATGTCAGGACTTAAATCATTCATCGCTAGCAGAGGCGGGCAGCTGCAACAGGCAGGATAAGGGCCAGGCTGACCTTTACATGCTGCTGGGTATGCAGGGATCTGGGGGTGGGAGGGTGGGTAGCAGAGATGGGGGGTGTGGAGAAGTGGGGTTGCAGAGATGGTGGGGTAGCAGAAACATGGTGGGGTGGGGGGTGTGGAGAGGTGGGGGGCTCTAGAGTGGTGGGGGGTGTGGATAGGTGGGGGGTCTAGGGAGGTGGGGGCGTAGAGAGATGGGTGGTCTAGAGAGGTGGGGGGTGTGCAGAAGTGGGGTTGCAGAGATGGTGGGGTAGCAGAAACATGGTGGGGTGGGGGGTGTGGAGAGGTGGGGGTGTAGAGAGGTGGGGGGCTCTAGAGAGGTGGGGGGTGTGGAGAGGTGGGGACATAGAGAGATGGGTGGTCTAGAGAGATGGGGGGTGTGGAGAGGTGGGGACGTAGAGAGATGGGGGGTCTAGAGAGGTGGGGGGTGTGCAGAAGTGGGGAGTGTAGAGAGGTAGGGGGTGTGGAGAGGTGGGGGGGTAGAGAGGATTGGTTTGCAGTGATAGGGGGTGTCGAGAGGTGGGGTTGGGCTGCGGAGATGGGGAGTTGCAGTGATGGGGGGTGTAGACAGGTGGGTGGGTAGCCCGAGATACAAGAGCAGATATAGCGGTGCAGGTGGGGATGTGGCAAAGATGAATATGTGGGAGGTGGGGAGAGAGGACGACAGAGAGATAGAGGAGTTAGGGGAATGCATATGTGGGGTGAGAGGGGGGGTGAGGGAATGGGGGGTGAGAATGAAGCGAGGGGAGAGAGATGCGGCAGAGTTTCATCGATAGGGGAGGGGAGGGAGAGAGGAAGAGGTAGACAGCAAGCCAGGGAGAGAGGAAGAGGTATACGGCAAGACGGGGAGAGAGGAAGAGGAGAGAGCAAGGCAGGGAGAGAGGAAGAGGTAGACGGCAAGTCAGGGAGAGAGGAATAGGTAGACAGCAAGACAGGGAGAGAGGAAGAGGAGACAGCAAGACAGGGAGAGAGGAAGAGGAGAGAGCAAGACAGGGAGAGTGTAAGAGCTCAATGCTCAATGACTGATACTCTTTGTAAAAGCTCTCTCTTGTAAGTCGCTTTGGATAAAAGCGTCTACTAAATGAATAAATGTAAATGTAAGAGGAGAGAGCAAGAAAGGGAGAGAGGAAGAGGCAGACAGCAAGGCAGAGAGAGAGGAAGAGGAGACAGCAAGGCAGGAAGAGAGGAAGAGAGTGTGACTGACAGCGAGAGAGGAGCAGAATGCGGTAGAGGGGGAGAGATGCAGCAGAGGCTAATTTGGGGGAGTGACAGACAGAGAGATAGAGAGAGAGAGAGAGAGAGAGAGAGAGAGAGAGAGAGAGAGAGAAAGAGATCAGAGAGAGAGCAGACAGAAAGACAGACAGGAAAGCTAAAAACAGCCCCTGTGAAGACAGCACACTGTTCAGATGGTTGAAAGAGAGTCCGCGAGCGAGACGCGCAGGTCAAAAGGTGATTCGTTCACGTCTGGCTGCAGCACAGAGCCTTTCAGGAGGAGGCAGCCGGAAGGAGTCAGCCGGAGGAACCAGTGGAGCGGAGAGAACTGATCCATCACGCTGCCTGATGGCTTCCTGCGTCCAGCAGACAATGGCAATAAACACGATTTTTTTCATTTTTTATTTCCTCTCGCCAAAAAACAACAAGTCATAAGATGGCGCACGGCCACAGTCCATCACTGGGTCTTTACAGAGGACTGAAATGTGGCTGGCTGGCTGGCTGGTTTGGGTGCAGTTCTATGATGCCCTGCGACACTGCTTGTAAAAAGGGGGCAGGACCGATACGTTTGATTTGATTTGTTGGTTTCTCCGACATCCTTTTAATTAAAATGACAAAAGACCCTATGGTTGTGATGGAGGTTGAAACAGCCTCTGGAAAATGCAGCGTTAGTGAAAAAGGTGGAATGTAGACCGTTAGGGACCACAATCTTCCCCCAGTGTGGACCAACCAGCAGCCTTTTACAGAAAGGTACAAACCGTACAAAGCATTATTAACATGCTACGTGTTTACAGGAGTTACTAGGTTTAAACAATGATTCTATTGTAAGCAATTCAGAGAAAACCTAACCTGGCAACTCATATCCAGTCAACAATATCCAATTCAGGACGGGTTGCCAGGCTACAAGGAAACCCTCATCGTGAGCGCATCACAGGTTATCAAACCGATGGGTTCAACAGGGTTAGAACACCCAAGGAATCGCGTTAATTAAACCAGCATCTCTCCTCCTTTCTCCCCAGAGCATGAGGCGAAGATGAGCGTCTCCCAGCCCGACCCGGAGGACAAACCGGGCCCCCCCAGCCCCGCGGAGGAGCTGGAGTGTAAGATCTGCTACCAGCGCTACAACGCTCACAACCGCAAGCCGAAGATCCTGGACTGCCTGCATCGCGTCTGCGCCCGCTGTCTCAATAAGATCCTGGACATGGGGGACGGCTCGGGCTGCATCTCCTGCCCCTTCTGCCGCCACGAGACCGAAGTCAGCGAGTACGAGGTGTCCGGGCTCCCCGACGACTCCAACATCATGTCCCGCCTGGCCGCCACCCGAGACAAGTCCTGGAGCTCGGCCGACACCAGCAAGGAGGTGGTTCTGACCCCCAAGAGCCTGTCTTCATCCAGCCCGTCCCACGACTCCTCCAACTGCCTGGTCATCACCATCATGGAGGTCCAGAGGGACGCTCAGCGCTCGCCAAGCCGCAACGACAGCTCCGACTACTACGCCGAGCAGAGCCTGGACTCGGTGTCGGTGGCGTCCAACGGCCCCGGCGACCAGGACGCGCTGTCCAAGCTGTGCAACCACGTCCCCCGGATCCTGGTGTGGCTGCTGGGGTTCTTCTACTTCGGCTCTCTGCCGCTGGGTATCTACCTGCTGGTGATCCAGAGGGTCACGCTGGGGATCGTGTGCGTGAGCCTGGTCCCCTCCAGCCTGACTGTGTGCCTGGTCTACGGCTTCTGCCAGTGCCTGTGTCAGGGCATGTGTGACTGCTCTTCCAGGGCCTGACTGACTGTCCCGTCTGACTGACTTGCCGGATGATTGGCTGGGATTGGCTGGTGTCGTGGGTTTCTGCCGGTGAGTCCCTTGGTGATTGGTGGCCGGAGGAACAGCTGGGTGTTTGGAGGCGGGCCCCTGAGAGGAATCGAGGACTTGTGCGAGGGGTGAAAGTCGGGGGATGGAAATTACCCATGATTCTGTGTGTTCCTGTTCCCGGGTACGGGGATGACAACAGTTTAGCGTCAGTTCTCACTGCTAAGAATGTGTCTTAGATAAAGACTGAGGAACAATGAGCGCTCTCAAAGAGCAGCCCAAACCTGGTTATGATGCACCTAATTGGTAGTCAATGTTTCTGTGTTTCTGTGTGTGTGTGTGAGGATGAACAGTTCCTCTGTACCAAGCTGTTATCTCCCAGGTCACGTGACGTGTTGTGTTCCTTTCTGCAAAAAGAATCCCTCTCTTTTTGTCTGCCTCTCTTTCCTATCCACTTTCTTTGTCCTCCTCTATAAAATTACCTCCCTCCCTCCCTCCCTCCCTCCCCACTCCTCAATTTGTCTCATTTTCACCATCTATGTGTCGCTTTTGCTAATGTTTCACAGGTGGTGTTCATTGCTCTGTTGACCCCCCCCCCCCACCCCCCCCTTGAATAAATGTAGGTGCACCAGTCTGCCCCACTCAATGAGGGACAAGGGATTGTTGCACAGGGGACTAACCAATCAAATAAATGGGAAATAATTTTCGCCGTTTCCTTGTTTAAATCATTACCTCCTCTTTGCACACAAGCAAATCACATTACAAGCAGCTAAGAAACGGTGAACCTCCCAAGGAAACTGTCACAGGAATCTGGTAAGTTGGTAAAGGAGGTGAGGGCTGGGGTTTGTACGCATTGCGGATAGTTGGATGAAAAGGGCGTAAAAAAAGAAAGAAATACAATCCTGGAAAAAAAACAACAACATGAGAATCGGTCTAGAATACGTAGCCAGCTTCTCTCAGCTTCTCGGTTTATGAAACACAAATCCATTTCCGAGGCTCTGTTCTCACCCAGGGTTAATATTAGTGTTCATGTCTTTCATGTCTTGTCTGACTTTCCTGAAGAATTCTGAGCTTTGTATCCCTGTGGATCCAACTCGCACACAAAGACCAACATGAGAGATGACATCTGAAATGAGATTCGGTAAAATACATAGAAAGGCTTTTATTTTTTCCTGTCATCTGTGAGATCTGACTGGCAGCTGGCGTTATAGAGGACATTTGAAAACGCTCGAGCGAGAACCGATCTATCATCTTCCTGGTCGACGTCGCAGAGTGCCGGTTTGAGGAGAGAAATACGCCAACAATTCTTGAGGCAATCGTCGCGTCTGGAGTTAGTAATGGGTTCATTTCCTCAGAACAAAAAGGGTTGACAGAAGAAGTGTCTGCACATGACACCAAAGGCATTAGGGAACTGATACAAAAAATAATGAGCTTCTGTTGTACCGTCTTTTACGTCGAGCGAATCCTGTGACAGTTGTGAAACTGTCAAAAAATATCTGTAGCTCTGGCTACACGATGTTGTGTCCTGGGGCAAGGCACTTCACCCTACTTGCCCCAGGGAGAATGTCCCTGTAATAGATGTAAGTCGCTTTGGATAAAAGTGTCTGCTTAATGAGTAAATGTTTACCCGCAGAGGAACGTGAGCGTGCCATTTGGCATTTTCATCGCATCCATCTTGAGCTCTCAAGTCCAGTAACAAGCACACATCAGTGGGGTGAGTCTCTGTGGGGGAAGGGGTGGGGGGGGGTTCGAACCTGTGACCTGTGAGCCCCGAACCCAGAGCTGTCTAGACAGAAGTAGGTTTTCAGCACACATCTCATCTACGATGAAACTGTTTGAAAGATGGGTTTGCTTTGATAGCAAGGAATTAAATTGAATCATTTAGCAGACGCTCTTATCTAGAGCGACTTACAGCACATACAGGTCCCATGTTGCCTACGCCAGGAATCGAACTGCCAATTAAATTCTCTTCATGCTGGTAAAGCAAAGTAGGCAATTATAAATAAAAAAAAGATCTATGACCAAACTATAGTTATATACATACCATACACTATCAAATATTCAACATCTTTTTCTGGCATTTTTAAATAGATGTGAGTCATGAATTTTTATAACACATGAATAATTTAGCCACAACCTTCCTTCTCTCTCTCTCTCTCTCTCTCTCTCTCTCTCTCTCACACACACACTGTCTCTGTCTCTGTCTCTGTCTCTGTCTCTGTCTCTGTCTCTGTCTCTGTCTCTGTCTCTGTCTCTGTCTCTGTCTCTGTCTCTGTCTCTCTCTCTCTCTCTCTCTCTCTCTCTCTCTCTCTCTCTCTCTCTCTCTCTCTCTCCCCCCCTTTTGTTTCTTCTCCCTCTTCTCTAGTTCTCTTCCCCTCCCTCCTTCTCCCTGTTCAGTCTTCTCCTCCCTATCCGTTGGTGTGGACTAAATATATATAAAAATTATATATAATTATATATAATTGAAATATAATGAAATGAAATATGAAATATAATTGAATTATAAATGAAATATAATATAATCCCAGCTGGATCAGCTGGATCTCTCTCTCTATATATATATCCAGTGGTTCTTAACCTGGGTTCGATCGAACCCCAGGGGTTCGGTGACTCAGTGTCAGTAGTTGGGCGGAGGTCAAAACATATGATTCAAAACATATGATTTGTGATGACACGACCAATTAAGGAGGGTTCGGTGAAAGCGCATATGAAACTGCTGGGGTTCAGTACCTCCAACAAGGTCATGAACCCCTGATCTGAACCCCCTTGTAGATGAGAGTCTCTGGTGAGAGTGAGAGAATGAGTTGGATCTCCCCACACACACGAACCCCAGATAACAGCTCCAGCTGGATCTCTCTCAGTTTCCTGTCTTCCTGATCCCTGCTTGCCAGCGACA
>CM059295.1:5520000-5542500 GCA_030340665.1 Neosalanx taihuensis | reverse complement strand
TGTTCTGCTCAGTGTTACATGCAGCTGGTCTACTGCGTGTACAGTAACATGTCCCAGTGTTCTGCTCAGTGTTACATGCAGCTGGTCTACTGCGTGTACAGTAACATGTCCCAGTGTTCTGCTCAGTGTTACATGCAGCTGGTCTACTGCGTGTACAGTAACATGTCCCAGGGTTCTGCTCAGTGTTACATGCAGCTGGTCTACTGCGTGTACAGTAACATGTCCCAGTGTTCTGCTCAGTGTTACATGCAGCTGGTCTACTGCGTGTACAGTAACATGTCCCAGTGTTCTGCTCAGTGTTACATGCAGCTGGTCTACTGCGTGTACAGTGACATGTCCCAGTGTTCTGCTCAGTGTTACATGCAGCTGGTCTACTGCGTGTACAGTAACATGTCCCAGTGTTCTGCTCAGTGTTACATGCAGCTGGTCTACTGCGTGTACAGTAACATGTCCCAGTGTTCTGCTCAGTGTTACATGCAGCTGGTCTACTGCGTGTACAGTAACATGTCCCAGGGTTCTGCTCAGTGTTACATGCAGCTGGTCTACTGCGTGTACAGTGACATGTCCCAGTGTTCTGCTCAGTGTTACATGCAGCTGGTCTACTGCGTGTACAGTAACATGTCCCAGTGTTCTGCTCAGTGTTACATGCAGCTGGTCTACTGCGTGTACAGTAACATGTCCCAGTGTTCTGCTCAGTGTTACATGCAGCTGGTCTACTGCGTGTACAGTAACATGTCCCAGTGTTCTGCTCAGTGTTACATGCAGCTGGTCTACTGCGTGTACAGTAACATGTCCCAGGGTTCTGCTCAGTGTTACATGCAGCTGGTCTACTGCGTGTACAGTAACATGTCCCAGTGTTCTGCTCAGTGTTACATGCAGCTGGTCTACTGCGTGTACAGTGACATGTCCAGAGTGTTCTGCTCAGTGTTACATGCAGCTGGTCTACTGCGTGTACAGTGACATGTCCCAGTGTTCTGCTCAGTGTTACATGCAGCTGGTCTACTGCGTGTACAGTAACATGTCCCAGTGTTCTGCTCAGTGTTACATGCAGCTGGTTTACTGCGTGTACAGTAACATGTCCCAGTGTTCTGCTCAGTGTTACATGCAGCTGGTCTACTGCGTGTACAGTAACATGTCCCAGTGTTCTGCTCAGTGTTACATGCAGCTGGTCTACTGCGTGTACAGTAACATGTCCCAGTGTTCTGCTCAGTGTTACATGCAGCTGGTCTACTGCGTGTACAGAAACATGTCCCAGTGTTCTGCTCAGTGTTACATGCAGCTGGTCTACTGCGTGTACAGTAACATGTCCCAGTGTTCTGCTCAGTGTTACATGCAGCTGGTCTACTGCGTGTACAGTAACATGTCCCAGTGTTCTGCTCAGTGTTACATGCAGCTGGTCTACTGCGTGTACAGTGACATGTCCCAGTGTTCTGCTCAGTGTTACATGCAGCTGGTCTACTGCGTGTACAGTAACATGTCCCAGTGTTCTGCTCAGTGTTACATGCAGCTGGTCTACTGCGTGTACAGTAACATGTCCCAGTGTTCTGCTCAGTGTTACATGCAGCTGGTCTACTGCGTGTACAGTAACATGTCCCAGTGTTCTGCTCAGTGTTACATGCAGCTGGTCTACTGCGTGTACAGTAACATGTCCCAGTGTTCTGCTCAGTGTTACATGCAGCTGGTCTACTGCGTGTACAGTAACATGTCCCAGTGTTCTGCTCAGTGTTACATGCAGCTGGTCTACTGCGTGTACAGTAACATGTCCCAGTGTTCTGCTCAGTGTTACATGCAGCTGGTCTACTGCGTGTACAGTAACATGTCCCAGGGTTCTGCTCAGTGTTACATGCAGCTGGTCTACTGCGTGTACAGTAACATGTCCCAGTGTTCTGCTCAGTGTTACATGCAGCTGGTCTACTGCGTGTACAGTAACATGTCCCAGTGTTCTGCTCAGTGTTACATGCAGCTGGTCTACTGCGTGTACAGTAACATGTCCCAGTGTTCTGCTCAGTGTTACATGCAGCTGGTCTACTGCGTGTACAGTAACATGTCCCAGTGTTCTGCTCAGTGTTACATGCAGCTGGTCTACTGCGTGTACAGTAACATGTCCCAGTGTTCTGCTCAGTGTTACATGCAGCTGGTCTACTGTGTGTACAGTAACATGTCCCAGTGTTCTGCTCAGTGTTACATGCAGCTGGTCTACTGTGTGTACAGTAACAGACAGTAGCTGAGAAAAACTGCCAGCTTGACAAATGTGCAAACTAGTAGTTTGTGGAGAGCATAACTATGCAACATCCAACCTACTATTACTTTGGTCTATGATTTACCTCATTATGGTGTGTGTGTGTGTGTGTGTGTGTGTGAGTGTGTGATAGAGAGCAGGAGGGAGAGAGAAAAAGAGAGAGAGTCAGTTCCTATGGATAGGACGTGTTGTTTAGAATATCCTTCTGAAGCGAGAGAGAGAGAAGGATTCCTCCTACGGTAAGTCTCGCAATATTGCCTTGTCTTCTTAAGCGTGTACGACGGCAGTGTGTGTTAGAGTTAGGGATAAAGTGTGTACAAAGAGACTGAGAGAGAGAGAACTAGAGAGATAGAAAGAGAGGGAGCGAGACCCAAATGCGTGTAAGCAGACCAAACGTTGCGCGGTTCTGGACGTTCTCAAGTTAATGCCGTCTGACTGACCTGTGTACGATCATGTGATGCTCTCCAAGGTCTGGTCTCCGTGTCACTTTAAAACATGAAGACACGGTTGTTGAGGCCCAGTTCTGCTCACGCACATCTATCGTCTATCACGTCTATCGTGGACTCTCAGGGTACGTCTGGTGGCTGTGTGGATGGAGACAGCCCATCAGAGGCGGAGGAGGACGGTTGTTAAAACGTAATTATGGGGATTACGATCAGTTCTGCTAATGCAAACGTCTTTATGATATGGATCGCTGTGGCGGAACGTTCTAGTTTTACTCGTAGCGGTGCTCGGAAATCCTTCTCTGCTGTCCACAAATGTTTCTAGTTGTTTTGTCATGTTTATCAAATTCTTTATCTTTGATCTGAAACCTAATCTCACTCACCAGCCTTTTTCTTCAATGATTTATCTGATCAAAGCCGTTGTTCTAGACGGAACTCAGCATATTAGAAATGGATGTTCTGATATTCACTGCTTTCCTTGCCTGAGAGTTGCAGAGAATCTGCAGGGGTAAAGTGCGTCCTTGAAGAAGTTATCAAAATGTCCTCGACCTCACATTGTGTCCTTCCGGTGACAGACCTTGAGTCGGTCTCCCTTCTGTCCTGTTTATCAGCAGGGGAGTCCAAGGTCAGCCACAGCCCTACCTCCTGCCCAAACCCCAACCCCGGCCCCAGCCTCTGTCCCAAGCCCCAGCCTCTGACCCAGCCCAAGCCTCTGCCCCAACCTCAGCCCTAGCCCCAGCCTCAGCACCAGAAAAGGCTACCAGAGGCTGCGGGCGAGCATGTCTGAATGTGTGACCTCTGACTCAGCTGTGGGTCGCAGCCGTGGGCATGAGGAGTGGAGCCTGGCATGGAAATACAACCAGACAACCTGAAACCGTAAAGGTCCAGGGAGGGGGGTCAGGTGACCCTTTCACAAGAGGGCTTCTCCTTCGATCTCAGAGCCAGAAATACCCCCCTTTCATCTGTGTTTAATGCGGAGGGGGGGAACGGGCTGGGGCGCATGTGTACATGCCTATTTTTGTGGCACAGCTACGCACAAACACATTTTTATGTTCCAGAAATACGACCCCCCCCACCGTATGTCTGGGCTGGACGGGGTCTCTGTCTCCAGCCTGCCTCCTGCTCAGGTCCACACAGCTGAGGGTCTGTCTGCAATCGTTACGATGACAAACACACGGAAAACAACCGAGTTCAAAGGTCGCGCAGTACAGTCGTCGACATGAAGCGCTGCTCAAAGTCCAGGGAAGACGTTTCCCAATGCCTGTAAAGATAAGTCAACAGTTTCGAGGTCAGAGTCTATGTAGAGGTCAGAGGTCAAACGGTGTGCAGTGATGACTGTGCTGAACCTCAGAGCCCGTCTCCTGCTGAGAGACGCAGATACATGAGCCCAACACTTACATCTGCACACAGGAAGCACATCAGTCAACTTTAACTGGATTTCCCCAACTAACGCAGGACTCAATTACAAGGGAGTCATGTGGTGTTTTCGGTTAGGGTGTCTGGCTAGTAATCAGAAGGTCCCTGGTTCAAAGCCCGGTTGTTTTAATATAAAGTTGTGTCCTTGGGCAAGGCACTTCACCCTACCTGCGTCAGGGGGAATGTCCCTGTAATTGTTGCTGTGGATAAGTCTGCTAAATGAATGCATGTAAATGTATTAGTGATAGACTTGTTTCTAGCCAGCAGCATTCCTCTGATTTAGCATCACCTCTCACACTGGTGGGAGTCCAGGCTTTAGAGTCAAGCTGGTGTGTCTGTCAGTGTGTGTGTGTGCGCGTGTGTGTGTGTGTGGATATAAATGGCTCCCCTCCAAATGAATAATAATAATGATGATGATGACGGTTTTCTTCACCTTTCTGTTGATTCATCATTGCCCTGGATGATCCACCCACACGCTCTAATAAAAGCCTCCACGCGCACACACGCACCCACACACCCAGAAAAACACCCACCCACACAGGAATGACAAATGCCCTCCTAATTGTTGTACTCTGGAGAGTGCCTGGAGTGATTTATGAAGATGTTGAAAACTTGAAGGACTTCAAATCTTTCCCTCGCTCTCGTCTCTGACACAGGCTGTCATTTCCACATTCTGATGAGCCTGACTAACGGCCTGCCTGACAGACACAGATACGTCAGCACACTGACATCTGGAGGCAGCCCAGCAAGGCTTTTATGGGTGGTGTGTGCGTGTGCCCATTCTTCCTTTGATTATGGATTTTATTGAAGAGGACACGCACACGCTCGCATACATGCACACTCCCGTACACATTCGTATGCGTGACACATCTGCACGTGCTCAGCATAAGAAGAGTGAAGGTGTTTTATAGGTTTCACGAAGGGCTCTATAATGTTGGATGAGAGGGTCCTCTGGGGCTTTTATTTGCCTGTTTCACACACACACTCACACTCACACACACACACACACACACACACACACACACACACACACACACACACACACACACACACACACTGTCAGCAGAGATCTCTGCGGCCCACCGTCCTGTGATAGCTGCTTAGATCGCTCAGGGCGGGTACGAGCGTCAACTGGCGGGCGGACTCTGTGCTCTCTGCCTGACAGCAAAGCACTCCTTCCTGGTCCGAGCCCTCCTCTAGCCAGCTGAACCAACATCGCTGGAGGGCTAACACTCATCCTGGATCAGAAACGCCCTCGCCCCTCTAATGGTGGCTGTGAGCGTTGGTAGCAGGCTGGATCTGACCCCAGGTCTGTGGTTGGGGCGGGTCTGGTGTATGCAGCTGGTTCCTGTGCTACCCTGGAGGTTTATGTTGTTCTTCATAATGGACTCTTGTTCCAGCTGATAAATCTCATCAGATTAGCCGATGGCTCACCCCGTGTCAGAAGGCTGTGTAATTTAGGTCATTACACACAAATATGCAGGCCTCACTGAGGATTAAATTCAATTAAATGATCGAGACGGGGAGAAGCACTCCCTTCCAAGGGGCCTGGATCTCCCCCGTATCTCTGAAGACGCGAGCTTGTGGATGAAAGCCTGGGTCTGAAGCAGGGGGTCAAACCACATGCATTCCTGAAGGATTAATGACCGCGTTTCCTCCAAAGACTTCAGGTCTGTAACAGGACTGAGTGTGTGCTTCCGTGGGTCTGTGTGCGTGTGTGAGCGTGGCGTGTGTGCATGTCTGTGTGTGTGTGAGCATCGTCTGTGTGCATGTCTGTGTGTGTGTGTGTGTGAGCGTGGCGTGTGAGTGTGTGTGAGCGTGGCGTGTGTGCGTGTCTGTGTGTGTTTGTCTGTGTGTGTGAGCGTGGCGTGTGTGAGTGTCTGTGTGAGTGTGGCGTGTCTGTCTGTGTTTGTGTGTGTGTGTGTGTGTGTGTGTGTGTGAGCGTGGCGTGTCTGTGCGTCTGTGTGTGTGTGAGCATGGTGTGTGTGCGTCTGTGTGTGTGTGAGCGTAGCATGTGTGTGTGTGAGCGTGGTGTTTGCATCTGTGTGCATGTTTGTGTGTGTGTGTACAGTATTGCACCAGGCTGATGTTTTCATTCAGCGATGTCTTGTCACGCGCTGGCCCCAGCAGCCCGTGTCTACAGGGCTGACATGGGGAGTGTTCAGCAGGGATGTCAGGCCTATGCGTGTTCCATTATGGATGTCTAATCTGTGGAAGCAGCCCTATTACAGGTTTAAAGATCAACCAAGCTGTCAGGCGGCATAGATTCTGCCAGATTAATGGGCAACAGCCGAATTTCCATCTCCGACATACGACAGGCCAGCCGGCTAACCAACCGTTTAATACTGCACTTCAAATTAGACTTGCAAATAGGATATATACTTGTGGTGGAAAGTGTGTGCGTGCATCGGAGTGTTATTGTGTGTGTACGTCTGATGTGTGTGTGTGCATCGGGAGTGTTGTGTACTATGTGTAACTGATGTGTGTGTGTGTGTGTAATACCCTCTCCTCAAATCGGACTTGCAAATGGCAGGCTGTCACTGCACGTAGCGAGCGAAGAGGTGAACTTATTAAAATGGAGGAGAGCTTTACGGCAAAGTTATCAGTTCCCTCGTCAGCGCTGCCCTCTCTCTCTCTCGCTTGCTTTCTCTCTCTCTCACTCTCTCTCTCCCTTTCTCTTTCTGTCTCTCTCACTCTCTTTCTTTCTCCCTCTCTCTCCCCCTCTCTCACTCTCTCTTTCTTTCTCCCTCTCTCTCTCTCCCCCTCCCTCCCTCTCTCTCTTTCTTTCTCTCTCCCCCTCCCTCTCTCTTTCTCTTTTTTCTCTCTCTCTCCCCCTCCCCCGCTCTCTCTCTCTTTCTCTCTCTCCCCCCCTCCCCCCTCTCTCTCTCTTTCTCTCTCTCTCTCCCTTTCTCTTTCTGTCTCTCTCACTCTCTTTCTTTCTCCCTCTCTCCCCCTCTCTCACTCTCTCTCTTTCTCCCTCTCTCTCTCTCCCCCTCCCTCTCTCTCTTTCTTTCTTTCTCCCCCTCCCTCTCTCTTTCTCTCTCTTTCTCTCTCTCCCCCCTCCCCCGCTCTCTCTCTCTCTCTCTCCCCCTCCCTCTCTCTCCCTCTCTCCCCCTCCCTCTCTCTCTCTCTCCCCCTCCTTCTCTCTCTCTCTCCCTCTCTTTCTGATCTGCTGTTCAGTCACGCCATAGTGGCACGTTTCAAGCACGTATGACACGTTTGTTTCTTTTCACATTGTGTTTTTACACTTCTCTTCCCACATTCACCACAACGCTGGCAGAATCTTGCCTCAGTTCTGCGAATAGTGTCACAAACTTTCCTCACCTCCGTGATGCCTAATTCAGTGAGGCTCCAATCAGGGCCTGGCAGCATCCAGAACACTGGGATAGTGATTACACAGCGGCTGTCCCAGACTGGTGCCTTGCATGGGGAATGTGATTGGAGTCCTTGCTGGCGGCTGGTTGGATATAGAAAAATGCATGTGTGAGTCTCTCTCTCTGCGCGTGTTTGTGTGTCTCTGTGTGTGTCTCTGTCTCTGTGTGTGAATGGCCTGTGATTGCTGAAAGCATTTCAAAAACTGCTGGCAGAGAGAACAGATCTAGAACAGTCTTTAAATGTTTTTAAAATCACATGGATGGAACAGTGTTCAACCTCTTATTTGCCCCTCTATCTCTCAACCTCTCCCCTTCTTTTCGCCTGTCCTCCTCCACCAACCTTTCTTTTTGTGCACTCTGCTCCTCCTATGCTGTCTTACTCTCCCTCTCTTCTCCTTCTCTCCCCTCCTTCTCTTCTCTCCCCTCCCCCTCCCTCTCTTCCCCTCTCCTCTTTTCCCTTACTTTCACAATTCTGCTGTCATACGTAGAATGGTGGGAAGGCTGACAGGAGAGAGAGAGACAGACAGAGAGACACAGAGAGAGACACAGAGATAGAGAGACACAGAGTAAAAGACGCAGAGGGACAAACAGAGACAAAGAGACACACAGAGAGAGGGATGGAGGGAGGAATGAAGCTCTTTCACCACTTGTAGAGTCAGTTGCTCCCAAGGATCTCTCTCTCTCTGTCTCTGTTTATTTCTGTTGACCCTGTTAGACGAGGACGGGTGAAGGCTGTTGGATACGACAGGTCAACTTCCATCCTTGACACCCAAACAGATTAGACCAATTAGATCAATTCAATTCAATTCGTAGCAGATGTGTTGACTAACACATTATGAACTATGTCTGCTAAAACTTTAATGCTTTCAGACAAAGAATGTCAAAAGATGTTTGTTTAGAGCAGGGGTGGGCAATTCCAGGTCCTGAGGGCCGCTGTCCTGAAGGTTTTTGATGTTTCCCTGGTCTAGCACACCTGATTCTTATGAAGGGTCGTTATCAAGCTCTGTGGAAGCCTCATAATGACCCTCCATCAGAATCAGGTGTGCTAAAGCAGGGAAACATCTAAAACCTTCAGGACAGCGGCCCTCATTGCCCGCCCCTGGTCTAGAGTGTGTGTGTGTGTGTGTGTGAGAGAGAGAGAGAGTGTGTGTGTGTGAGAGAGTGTGTGGGTGTGTGTGTGTGTGTGCCAGCAGCCTGTTTCCTGCATGTCCAGCATATTTATTAGTCAATGTCACGTGGATGCAGGTTTAGTGAAATAAGAGCATACAATCTGAGTAGGCAAATGGAATTGTGGGTAAGCTGCAGACAGCTTGACAGCAGACAGGAAAAAGAAGTGTGCTTGTGTGTGTGCCTGTGTGTGCAGAACTGATTGTAAGGCTGCACAGCAATTCTCCTCTCTTTAGATTCTCTGCAGCACACCCCAGGGTCCCTCACTCTAAACCCATTAGACTGTCCCCTGCCTCTCCCTCCCTCCCATCTTTCTTTCTAGCTTTCTCTCCCTCTGTTTCTCGCTCTGTATAACTGTCTCCCTCGCTCTCTCTCCCCATTTCTCTCTCACTCTATTCCCCCCCCCTCTCTGTCCGTAGATATAAATACCTATTTCCTCCCCCATTCTCCAGTTTAATGTGTGTGCCTGAACCCCTCTCAGGCCCCCTACCATGTTTCTCCAACATAACAAAAGTCTCATTGGGGGGGAAAATGAACTAAACAACTCATTAACATGTTTTTGATTTGCTTACCACGACACACGTTAGTTAGCGTCAGGGACGGCTCACAGGTGATTGTCACCTTCTATGGAGTGTTCATGTGAGACAGATGTGTGAGACAGATGTGTGAGACAGGTGTGTGAGACAGATGTGTGAGACAGGTGTGTGAGACAGGTGTGTGAGACAGGTACAGGGATGTGTCTGTCAGTATGGCTGTAGATGGTTGCTTGACCTGGTTCAGATCCCCTTTATCATCCTCTTCTCCGTCCCTCACTCTCCAAGGTGTTCCAGACAGCACTTTCAGCACCGTTTCTGAACACAAAGTAGCGTTTCCCAGCTCCAGATAAAATGGGTTTCATCATCTGCTGCATATGATTCATTCATCATCAGTCTTGTATTTCTTTCTGGCTTCTCCAGCTCGGAGCTGGCTGTATAGCTTCAGGGCCCGGCTGAGGTTGTCTTGCTTCTGCCAAAGCAACACTTAATGAGACGGTTTCCCCTGTTTTCTTGAACGCAGCTCTGGAGGTTTCATAATTGAATCCCAGAGATCTGAAAGAAATAGAAAGCTGGAGCTTTTTATATCCCTTCATCTCCATCACTCGCTCCCTGGCTCACGGTGTGTCTGTTCCAGGCTGGGGAGGGGTTCCACAGATAGGGAGCCCTGCTGACAGTACCACAGGTACAGGTTTGTAGTGTGGACCCAGGAGAGACAGACAGGTATCCAGGAAGGATCCAGGAGAGAGAGACAGGTATCCAGGAAGGACCCAGGAGAGAGAAAGGTATCCAGAAAGGACCCAGGAGAGAGAGAGACAGGTATCCAGGAAGGACCCAGGAGAGAGAGAGACAGGTATCCAGGAAGGACCCAGGAGAGAGAGAGACAGGTATCCAGGAAGGACCCAGGAGAGAGAGAGACAGGTATCCAGGAAGGACCCAGGAGAGAGAGAGACAGGTATCCAGGAAGGACCCAGGAGAGAGAGAGACAGGTATCCAGAAAGGACCCTGGAGAGAGAGAGACATGTATCTAGTGAGACCTAAGAGAGGGAAAGACAAGCATTAAGTGTGGATCCAGGACAGAGAGGAACAGGTATCTGAATCCCAGAGAGAGAGAGAGAGCGAGAGAGAGAGGGAGAGGGAGAGAGAGAGAGAGAGAGAGAGAGAGAGAGAGAGGGAGAGAGAGAGAGAGAAAAAGAGAGAGACAGAAATACCGAAAGACAGGCATTTAGCGTGGATCCAGGATGAAGAGAGAGGAACAGGTATCTAGTGTGGACCCTGGAGAGAGACAGAGAGGTATCGAATATTTCAAGTGTGGTTGCTGCTTGTTCTCAGTTGTTATCGTAAGGGAACATCAGTGTCCATACTCAGCCTCCCCCTGTGTTTGTGCGTGTGTCTGTTTCTCTGAGTACAGTATGTACTGTATGAAAGAAAAAATGTTATTCTTCTGCAACTGAATCCCACCTGTTTTTCTGTCAAGACAGGAAGACAGAGGCCCTCCTTGGCCCTCCTTTCACTTCCTGCTCTGGGCCGCTCCCTTTTCCTGCAGGCACACTTGTGTTATTATAGCTCACATCAGCTTGTTGAGTGAATTATAAAATGCCTTGTCATCATCTCGAGTGTGTTGCTAATGTACAGTTTCAGCACAGCTCATCTCATTGAGTACTTGTATGATGAATACCTTAGCTGGTTATAGTCTGGAGACCTTGTCTAATAGATCTACTTATCTCACACCTCTCTCTCTGTCTCCTCTCCTCTCTCTCCTTTCCCTCTTCTCTCTCTTTCTCCCCTCTCACTCTCCATCTCTCTTTCCCTCTTCTCTGTTTCTCCCCTCTCTTTCACTCTCCATCTCTCTTTCCCTCTTTCGCTGTCCCTCTATCTGTCTTTCTTTCCTCTCCTACTCACTGTCTATCCATGTCAATCCGCCTGTCACTCTCTTTGCTTATTCTGTGTGAGTGTGTGTGAGTGTGTGTGTGTGTGGTTACAGTGTCCTCCCTGTTGTGTCCCCCCAATGTGTGTGTATTGTGTTCAAGGTTGAGTTATTGGTTTGTTGGATGCTAGATGGATTGGGGCAGACGTAGCACTCACTCTGCAGGCCCTCTGCTCCTCCGAACTCCTCTGTTTCACAGGCACACGGTGCATTAGCTGCGAAGAACCAGTCACAGCACGTCTCGATAGTAATGTCCTTGTGCTTTTTCTGCCTGACAGATTGCTTTCTAATGGTGCTTCTCAGCTGGAGCACAAAGACCTACAGGGAAAGTCTTGTAGAAAAATAAGGATGTCTGAGGACTTGACATAACACAACTTGTACTGATGCTAGCAAGGTGGGAGTGTGTACGTGTGAGTGAGTGCGTGTGTGTATGTGGGTGTGTGGGTGTACGTGCGTGTGAGTTTCACACGCCTGTGAGTCTGTGCCTGCACATACATTATTCATATCTTATTCAGCACCTGGGTGCTTCTGGTTCAATGTCATATCTCCCTTGATATTCATGTTCTAAGTGGGACAGTTTCAGTTCGAGGTTCATATTCAATTTGAATCCATGACAGAGTTTCATTAAAATCAAACTGACCCGTGATGTTAGCCTCATTGCATACTGCACAACTGGCTGCTTTATTTGCACTGGAAAGTTTCATTAATATAAGATGACGTCATAGCTCAAGTAGCAGACAGGCATGACCCAGAGACAGACACTGTAAGCAGGCAGACAGACCGACATGCAGACAGACATGCAGACAGACATGCAGACAGACATGCAGACAGGCAGAGAGAGGAGCCAGACAGGCAGAATGTGGGCGTTTGTGCTGACAGATTCAGTGCTGACCGGTTCAGCTTGTGTCTGGGGAGGGAGGTAAAGATAGCGGACATACAGTAAAGATCAGGTGTCCTGTATGAGCTGACTTGGGAGGCCAACTAGAGGACGTACCGTGTGTGTGTGTTGAAAAACTAGGGACCAGTGTGTGTCTCTCTGTCTCGCTCTTACCCTCTCTCCATGTCTTCCTCTCTCCATTGATATCGCTCTCTCCTCCCCTCTCTCTTTTTCTACCTCATACTCTCCCTCTCTCTCTCAGTGTTTGTCACATCCTGTCATGTTAGAGATGTGACCAGCACATCCTGTTAGAGATGTGACCAGCACACCCTGTTAGAGATGTGACCAGCACATCCTCATAGAGATGTGACCAGCACATCCTGTTAGAGATGTGACCAGCACACCCTGTTAGAGATGTGACCAGCACATCCTCATAGAGATGTGACCAGCACATCCTCATAGAGATGTGACCAACACATCCTGTTAGAGATGTGACCAGCACATCCTGTTAGAGATGTGACCAGCACATCCTGTTAGAGATGTGACCAGCACATCCTGTTAGAGATGTGACCAGCACACCCTGTTAGAGATGTGACCAGCACATCCTCATAGAGATGTGACCAGCACATCCTCATAGAGATGTCATTTATGGGACATAGTTATTGTCATAGGATCTTGGCTTTAAAGTTTCACTCCCACATGAACACACACACACACACACTCACACAAACACATCACTGACATCACACACACAGATGTCTGACAGCGAGCTCACAGTGCGTGCCAGAATACTGGGGAGACATGAAAACCATTTTCAACAGTTAGCAAGCAGAGAAGCAACTTGTGTTTTTAATAATGCATGACTGCCAAACTTCACTGCGCCCTGCTTCTGTGTTCGTCTGTGTGTGTGTACATGTGGCTGTGATTGTGTGTGTGTGTGTGATTGTGTGTGTGTGTGAATGTGATGAAATGTGTGTGTAGCAATTCCTTTGATGGCTCGAAAAACCTAATAAAAAAAGTTATTTCTGAACGCGGGAATTTGCATGCTTCAGCAGGGGTAAGCACATGGCAGCACTGTGGGAACACTCTCATCTCAGGTCTCTCTAACCCCCCCCCCCCCCGTCTGTTGTTGTTCTCAGGGTCGGCTAGCCTGACGTCGCCTGAGGCCCTGCAGACGCCCCGGGCAGGGGACCAGCATCCTGCACCTCTGGAAACTCTGGACGCATCACCTCTAATGTGATCTCAGTTTTGTTTTGTTGATTAAACCCAAAGCTGGCAAACACAAGCATCCGTCCTGTGTTCTCAGAATCAGAATCAGAATGGGGTTTATTCGCTATGCAAGATTAACAAACTGAACAAACCAAATTCACTGTGGCAGAAATGAGCAAACATAGAACATATATGTGGCATACTAATAAAAAATGAATACAATGTAAAATACACTACAGTACAGATATGATACAGATAAACAAATAATACAAATGATACAAATAATACAAATGATACAAGTAACATGGAAGTACAAATAACATAGGTACAGAGTGGAATGGTGTATATTCTGGGTATATAATGGGTATATATTCTGTCTCTGACTCGCTGCCTCGGTCCTGCTGACTACATGAGATACCATGTTGCTGGGTAATACAGCCGCACACACCAAACGCACACCCACACACGCTAGACACCTACACAGCCACACACACCCAGACACACCCCCCCCCCCCCCCGCCCCCTAACTAAAGTTGTCCTATAGGAGGAGGACACGGTGAAGGTTTCCCATGATTCTAAAGTGCGAAGATGGTATTCTCTGTGGAATGTTTATCAGTGTTTGTGAAGATGATTATTAAACAGCTGTGACCTACACACTCAAACACACTCAGGCACACACACACTCAGATACACACAGACACACACACACGGGCGTGCACACACAAGCCCAAGGCAGAGCAGCATCTGGAAAGTGAGTGTTGGCATGTGAGCAGGGTTCTGATGAGGGTTTCTAGATAATGAGAGTCAGAAGACTGCAGGGTCAAAGAGGAGGGAAAGAGAGAGAGGGGAGGGGAGAGAGGGAGGAGGGAGAGGGAGAGTGGGAGGGGAAGAGGGCAGGGAGGGAGAGAAGGAGGGAGAGGGAGAGAGAGGGAGGAGGGAGAGGGAGAGTGGGAGGGGAAGATGGCAGGGAGGGAGAGAAGGAGGGAGAGGGAGAGAGAGGGAGGAGGGAGATGGAGAGTGGGAGGGGAAGAGGGCAGGGAGGGAGAGAAGGAGGGAGAGGGAGAGAGGGAGGAGGGAGAGGGAGAGTGGGAGGGGAAGAGGGCAGGGAGGGAGAGAAGGAGGGAGAGGGAGAGAGAGGGAGGAGGGAGAGGGAGAGTGGGAGGGGAAGAGGGCAGGGAGGGAGAGAAGGAGGGAGAGGGAGAGAGAGGGAGGAGGGAGAGGGAGAGTGGGAGGGGAAGAGGGCAGGGAGGGAGAGAAGGAGGGAGAGGGAGAGAGAGGGAGGAGGGAGAGGGAGAGTGGGAGGGGAAGAGGGCAGGGAGGGAGAGAAGGAGGGAGAGGGAGAGAGAGGGAGGAGGGAGAGGGAGAGTGGGAGGGGAAGAGGGCAGGGAGGGAGAGAAGGAGGGAGAGGGAGGGAGGAAAGTGGCCTGTGGGATGGATGGTGGCAAGCTGAGGATTGTCAGTAACAGTAATAGGGATCAAAATGAGACAGTTGACTGCCTCACAGCAGTGACTCCACTACAGTTGTCCACTCTCACTGCCTCCAGTATCACTCGCTCCATCATGCCTGGTAAAGGCTGGCGCTCATCCCATGCCCTGGAAAGAGAACTGTGAAATGAAACCTAATGAGCTCCTCAAAGGTGCTTTATGCCATTCCTACATTATGTAATGTTTTATGTAACCACATCCAACTATTGATGCTGGGCTGCCCCTCCAGGTTCCCGACCCCCCAGGTTGCCCCCCAGGGCTGCCCCGCCCCCCCACCTTACCCCCCAGAGCTTTGATCCATAGAGATGAGAGGGATCCGCAGTAGCAGGAAGTTCTCTCCGATCTTAGATCCTCCGAGCACAGAAAAGACATCCGACCCACCGCTGTCTACAGTGTGCGTGTCCGTTGTGTGTGTGTGTGTGTGTGTGTGTCCAGTGTGTGTGGGTCCCATAAATGATGAATGGGAGGATGTGTGTTATGATCTGCCACGATGTATCCCGGTCTTAACGAGCTAGTTTTGTGACTCTTCTGTCTCCCAGGTGCCTTCCACTGAAGTCAACCTAACGCACCCAATCTACAGGAAGACACCTGTGGCAGAGGACACACCCACTTTGGAGGAGGACACACCCATTTTGGAAGAAGACACACCCACTTTGGAGGAAGACACAACCACGTTGGGAGAAGACACCCCCACTTTGGAGGAAGACGCACCCACTTTGGAGGAGGACACACCCTGAAACCCCTGGAAAAGACACCTGCAACGCTCTGAGTCGCCAGTCTGAGGAGAGAGAGCAGTGGGAGGAGCCAGTGGGAGGAGCCATAGGGAGGAGCCAGTGGGAGGAGCCAGTGGGTGGAGCCAGATTTTCTGAAGGCTGTGAGACATGAAGATCTTAGTGCTGCTTCTGACCGTGCTGCTGCTGGGACACCTCGTCTTGGCAGGTGAGAAACACCCAGAGCAGGTGGCAGGACAGCTGACCCAACAATAACCTGACCCCTGACCTCACAGAAGGGATGCATGAAAGCAGGCAGTGGAGCAATGCTAGAGGTGATGACAGCTTGTAAAACTGTTAAAGGGGTTGTGCTGGTAATGGACTTTCCGTGCAATGCGTGTGAGTGGAGGTGACTCAGAGGGTAGCAGGTGTTCTGAGCAGACGACGGCTCTTGGAAGGTTCCGGTCCAGCTGCAGCATCCAAACTGAGCCAGCGGTCTTCAGACTTCCTGGTTCAGCAGTCTGGATGTGGGTGTAGGTCAGAGTGGGTCGGTCTGGGTCCCTTGAGTCAGGCGACTATGAGGCTGGCCTCAAATATCCTTATCAGAGATCCACACACTCTCTCTCATACACACACACACACACACACACACACACACACACACACACACACAAATCTAAACACTTACACAGAGAGCCACACTCACACACCCAAACACTCAAACACTTCCACAGCGATCCACACACTCTCCCACCCAAACACTCACACACTTACACAGTCATCCACACACTCTCCCACCCAAACACTCACACACTTCCACACTCCTGTACAGTCCGCCACGTTGGTAGAAAGTGAGAGTGATTTTCCTGCTGCCCTGGCCAATGGGCATGTAGCCAATCTGAGTCCATCTCTTATCCTAACAAACGTCAGATGTCTGTGTGTGACGGGGAGAGAGAGAGCGAGAGAGAGAGAGCGCATGTGTGTGTGTGTGTATGTGTGTGAGAGAGAGAACATGTTTTTGTGTGTGTGAGAAAGAGCCTGCAAGTTTTTGTGTGTAGGACCTTAAAAGTCATGGCCAGTGTCCCAGTGGTCCAGATTCACATATTGAAAAAAATATATATGAATAACTCCTTCTTCCAAAGCGTTTTTTATTGTAATTACAAACAGAAGCAGTGGGTTTCTTTTTATATTCATGAAGCATGAAGGCTTTGCATCTGCTGCCAGGCCAGCATTCAATCATCCTACCGAGTCCTGGAGGACGCTGAACCTTCACGTCTGTGTGTCAGTTTAAGTGTCGTCACGGTTCATAAAGCAGAATATATAAGCCGTGTTAGAGAATGGTTGCTGTTTATTGCTGCTGTGGTAAAACAGTCACATCACCAGCTCTAATGACAGAAACACTGGTCTCAGATCAGTTGACACGCCCGTGCTCAGATCTCCAGTTCCTGTTCCTGGAGGTGGGTCTGCTGTGGCTTCCTGTTCCTTCTCCTGCCCTCCTGGAGCCTCTATGGGCCGCAGAAGTCTCGATCCCTGAGAATGTGTTGAGGTATCACTTTTGCCGTCCTCGTCTCCCTCTCCTCCCAGCTTTCTGAAGGGGAGTGCGTTGACCTGAGTGTCTTGGTTGCGAGGATCAGAGGCAGGGTCGTGCAGAGTTCACGCTGGCTTTCTGAGAACACGCAGAGAAGCAGGCAGCGGTTCTGCTCGCTGCCAGGAACCTCCCTGATCTGACTTGGTGAAAGCGAGGAGATAGGCTGTTGTTTCTCTTGGAAAGGCTACAGAGTTTAAATGGGTTTGTGCTGTGTATGTGAGTATGTGTGTCGGCGTGTGTGTGTGTGTGTGTGTGTGTGTGTGTGTGTGTGTGTGTGTGAGTGTACTATGTCCCCGCAGGGCTGTATCTGCAGACTATCAGCTGTTTTCTTGTGGTCAGAGTTCTCCGGAAAATAAGAAGTGGTCAGACTGGTGACTTCTCCCAGCCCTCTATCTTTACCTTCCACTGCCTAACACCAGGCCGAGCCAATCACAGCCTGGCTCTTGGAACAGAGAAACCAGATTGGGCCAATCAATCATTCCGTATCATCCCAGGGGAGATGTTGACTGCCATAACAACTGGGCCAATCAATGACAGTGACTGATCTGTTAACTAGAGAGGTTCCAGATCCTGTATGTTCTGAAGCTCGTCAGCTCTAGAAGGCCAACTGAGGAGGAGTTAATACACAGAGTCTATCTGTTCTACTGGAGCGATTCCCAAACTGTAGGCTGCGTACGTCCCACTAGTGGTCCGCAAGGGTAATGCAGGTGGGCTGCCTAACCAATAGGTTTATTCAACTCACGTAAAGTAGCTCTAGTCGAGCTAGCTATCACTAGCTAGCTTTTCTTCAAGAAGTTTAGAAAGACTGAAAACATGTTTTATTTTCCAAAATAGGTTTGCATCATTGATGAGTTCTTGATAAGGACTGTACCAAACGCTGCTGTACACTATTGCAGGGCTCACAATGAACTTTTTCCTCATAGTACCATCCAGAAGTGCAAAATGGACCGCCCCAAATTGAACTTGACCAGTGTGTGACGCTATGTTGTGTGCTCCACCAGAGTGCCCAGATAAGGAGCCCGGCCTGCAGCCATGGACCCCTGGCCACAACCAGGACCACCGCGTTACCATTGGTTACGGCAGGAAGGTCCTCCTGACATCATCAGCCACCGTCCACTCCATAGAGATCCTCAACGGAGGTAATCAATACCTGTTCATCTAGCCATCCATCTCTCCAACCCCTATCATCCATCTCTTCAACCCCCTCTCCACCCCTCATTTCATTACATCCATTCATCCATCCATCCCTCCAACCCCCTCTCCACCCCTCATTTCATTACATCCATTCATCCATCCATCCCTCCAACCCCCTCTCCACCCCTCATTTCATTACATCCATTCATCCATCCATCCCTCCAACCCCCTCTCCACCCCTCATTTCATTACATCCATTCATCCCACCCCCTCTCCACCCCTCATTTCATCCATCCATCCATCCATGCATTCATTCATCCATCCATCCATCCATCTCTCCAACCCCCTCTCCACCCCTCATTTCATCCATCCATCTTTCCAACCCCCTCTACACCCCTCCTTTCATCCATCCATACGTCCATCCATTCATCCCTGCATTCATTTATTTATTCATTCATCCATCCATCCATCCACTCCCCATTTCATCCATGCATCCTAAATATTGTGCTATGGTACTGCATGTGTCTCACACTTTAAAATCCAAGCAGCCATGCCTAACCTCAAGCCAGCCTCATATAACCAGCGTCAGATAGGGTTCCAGAGGCAGATCCAGAGATGTGTGGGTTTCTGTGTGTGGGATTCTGCATGTGGGAGGGTTTCTTTGTGTGTGTTTCTGTCTGTGTGTGTGTGTGTGTGTGTGTGTGTGTGTGTGTGTGTGTGTGTGTGTGTGTGTGTGTGTGTGTGTGTGTGTGTGAAGCCTCTGACCAGGGTTGTAAAAGTGTGTGATGTGAGGCAGGAGCGTGACAGAAGTGCCAAGAGAGGAGACACCATCACTAAAGATCCTCTCCCCTCTGCCTCCCTCTCCTCCCTCACCTCCTCTCCTCTCTCCCCCTCCCTCCTCCTCTCCACCCTTCTCCTCCCCCACCTCCTCTCCTCATCTTCCTCCTTTACTCCTCCCCTCTCCCCTCACCTCCTCTCCTCTCTTGACCTCCCTCCTCCTCTCCAACCCCCTCCTACCCCTCCTCCTCTCCTCCCCCCTGCTCTCCTCCCCCCTACCCTCACTTCCCCTCCTCCTCTCCTCCCACCTCCTCTCTTCTCCTCCCCCCACCTCACCCCACTCCTCCTCTCCTCCACCGTCTTCACCTTCCCTCCCACCTAAATTTCCCTACCTTCCTTCTATTTATATCATTTGCACCCTCCCTCCCTTCCCTCCTCTGTCACCCCCCCCCCTCCCCTTTTCTGTAGGTAAGCTGGTGATTGCTGACTCCAAGAGACCAATCCTGCTGCGCACCAAACACATCCTGATTGGTAACCGTGGAGAGCTGCACATAGGAAGTCCTGATTGTCCGTACAAGGGCAACCTGACCATCTCGTTATTTGGAAGGTACATTGAAGAAGTGCTTTCTAAAGTGATGCAGTGAGGTCATTCTCCATACAGCACTTACTCACCCACCACCGGCACATTCAACACATCTCCCTTGTGTTCCTTGCTGTCGTAAAGGTTACAGCCAGCAGAATCACAGTGAGCATAGGCTGGTTTGACTCTAACCGACAGTTAGAGACAGAGGGAGAGAGGGGTGGGATAAGGGGAGGGGGAGATGGAGGATGATGTTGACGTGCTAATGGTAATTAGCGTCTTCCCCTCAGATCTGATGATGTTGACGTGCTAATGGTAACTAGCATCTTCCCCTCAGGTCGGATGATGTTGACGTGCTAATGCTAACTAGCGCCTCCCCCTCAGGTCTGATGATGTTGACACGGAGCACAGCTACTTTGGCCGTAAGTACCTGGGCGTGGGGACGGGTGGGCGTGGGGACGGGGGGAACCCTGGAGATCCACGGGCAGAAGAAGCTGTCCTGGACCTTCCTTAACCAGACCCTCCTCCCCGGCGACACCAACCACACCACCTACCAGTTCCAGAGGGGCTGGGGGAACCGGGGAATCATCATCCACGTCATCGACCCCCAGTCTGGGGAGGTGATCCTACAGGACAGGTAGGATGGAGGGGGAGAGGCAGGGGGAGGGAAGGGAAAGGGGGAGAGGAGGGTGTTGGGGGAAAGGGGAGGAAAAAAGGGAGGGGGCAGGTAGGGGTGTGGGAGAGGGGTGAAGAGGGAGTCAGGCTAGTAGTCAGAAGGTACCCGGTTCGAACCCTGGCTGTGCCAACATGATGTTGTGTCTTTTTGCAAGGCACTTCACCTTACTTGCCCCAGGGGGAATTTCACTTTACTTGCTGTAAGTCGCTCTGGATAAGAGCATCTGCTAAATGACTCATTGTAAATGGTAGAGAGGATGTGACTGGGAGTAGATGGATTTTTCCTCCTGCTGATTTACTAGAGACCATTTAACTGCCAGTTACAAAATTATTTGAGATAACTGCAGTTGCAAAACACAAACAGCCTTCAAAAACACAGTTTAAAACAGTTCAGCCAAATAAACATGCCAAGCAGAGCAATTTTCCAATATCTTATTGACTAATGTGTTTACTATTCGTTTGGTAAACATTTCCTCATGCAATCAATCATGTCTGTCAGGCTGGCTCTTAATCTCAGTTTTGGCACTCATTAGCTCTGTTCGGGTTCTCTTTACCCAGAGCTCACATTCTATTCTGTTCTACCATCTCTCTACCTTATCTCTCCCCCCAAACCCTCTCATCTTTCTCCTCCCTCTATCGCTATATCTCCCCCCTACTCTCATCCCTCTTCTCATCCCTCTATCTTATCTCTCCCCCTTACTCTCATCCCTCTCATCCCTCCCGCCTTCTCCTCTTATCCCTCTCTCCTCCCCCAGGTTCGACACCTACCGCAGTAAGGACGAGAGCCGGCGTCTGGTTCAGTGTGTGGAGGAGGTGGAGGCGGGGAAGATCCTGGCCCTGGTGGTGAACGACGAAGGCTCCAACAACCTGGAGGACACAGCAAAGAAGGCACTGAGCAGGCTGGGCAGTCAGCAGCTCCCCCGGCTGGGCTTCCGGTACGCTCACCCCCCTGACCCCCTGACCCCAAACCTGACCCGATGCCCAAACCCAACCATACTCATCCTATTTCCAACAGCTCCGGATTTCAACATCCAACCACCCCTGGCCTATTCATATTTACACCTCTTGTCATTATGAGCAACCATCACACTCCGCCCAACCCCCCCCCCCCCCCCCCCCCCGCCTCCACCCCCCCACCAGCCTTGCCCCGCTGGGTCAGGGGCCTGAGACTTGGTCACGGTTCACCCTCCTGTGTCACAACAGAAGTTAAGGAGCTTTAAGTAGGCCATGCTTTCACGCTCGTAGGGGCTCTTATTGTGATGTGTCTAATCTGGAGTCTCCCAGGCAGTGCTCTGCCTGCCTCACTGCTTCCATCATGCCCCCTCCACCCCCTCCTGCCCTGGGCCCCGTCCATGGAGAGGCTCTGCCTGCCAGGGGGCAAGGCTGGCCCCTAATCCTCCTCGCTGCTCCAAGTGGAAAAGAGCACAGGAGAGAGGAGGGAAGGAGAAAAGGAGGGGAGAAGAGGGAAAGAGAAAGGGGAGAGGGGAAAGAGAGGAGAAGAAACAGCAAAGTAGTGTTGAGGAACTTTACATACAGATGATAAAGTGGTGACAGACACTGTCTCTATCTGTCTCTCTCTCTCTCTTGCTCTCTCCCCCTCTCTCTCTCTCTGTCTCTCCCTCTCTCTCTCTCTCTCTCTCTCTCTCTCTCTCTTTCTCTGTCTCTCTCTCTCTCTCTCTCTGTCTCTCTCTCTCTCGCTCTCTCTCTCTTGCTCTCTCCCCCTCTCTCTCTCTGTCTCTCCCTCTCTCTCTCTCTCTCTCTCTCTCTTTCTCTCTCTCTCTCTCTCTCTCTCTTTCTCTGTCTCTCTCCCTCTCTCTCTCTCTCTCTCTCTCTCTGTCTCTCTCTCGCTCGCTCTCTCTCTCTTGCTCTCTCCCCCTCTCTCTCTCTCTGTCTCTCTCTCTCCCTCTCTCTCTCTTTCTCTCTCTCTCTCTCTCTCTCTCTCTCTCTCTCTCTCTGTCTCTCTGTCTCTCTCTCCCCTGGTCTCATCTTGCAGTTAGAAGTTTCCATATTGATTTGAGCAGCGTGGAGTTTTGAAGCAGCTAATCCTGTTGTGGGTGTTGAAGATGTTCTGTATCTGTGGCAGCAGACAGTGCTGCTGGGACAACAGCAGTGCAGGGCGGGAAAACCAGGCAGCCAGCTAGCCAGCCAGCCAGCCAGCCAGCGAGCGAGTCTTACAGCATCTGAGGAACACATGGAGATTGTGGAGGGTAACAAGCTAGACTGGGGCCGTGCTAACAGGAAGCTGAGTAGTCGAGAGTTCCAGCCTCACACACAAGACTGCTCACCTCACCTTACCTCACACACATGCCTGCTACCCACACCCCTCACCACACTCACAGACCTGCTACCCACACCCTCTTACCTTA
>CM059295.1:5367500-5515000 GCA_030340665.1 Neosalanx taihuensis | reverse complement strand
CTGGCTTCGTCTGCCTTAACAAGGAGCAGGCTGACGGCCTCTGCCACAACTACAGGGTCCGCTTCCTCTGCGGGAAACTGGGTGCGTTTGAGCGTCCGTGTGTGTCTAGTGTGCGTGCACGTGTGTGTGCATGCGTGTGGTGTGTGCGTTTCTGATTTGTGTGTGTGTTTGTTTTGCCTGAACGATGAAATATTTGTGTGTGTGTTTTTGGTCTGACTTCTCAAGTGTGTGTCGAGTGTGTGTGTGTGTGTGTGTGTGTGCCTGAGGTCTAGAATGCGGGCGTGTCTGGGGTGAAGTACGTATGTCTGGAATGTGAGCTGCTATTGTGACGGAGCAGAGAGGCATGGCAGCGCTGAGGCTGCAACATGCTGAGCTTCAATCAGAAGCTTATGAGAGGGCAGGAGGGACAACATTACTGAGAACCAGGAGGCTGTCTGTTGTTTGGGCTTGCCTGTGTGTGTGTGTGTGTGTGTGTGCGTGTGTGTGTCTAATAGAGACATTCGCTTGGCTTGCATTTGTGTTTTTGTGTGCGTGCATCTTTGTACGTGGCAAGTGTGAGTGTCTGGGCATGTCTGCAATTCAGATGATGGGTTTTGCATATCTTTATGTACAACAACATGTTCTCCTACCACAAACACACACACAAACACACACACACACCAAGGGTTCAACCTGATGACTTGATAATGAGATGAATGTTCTCATAAAGAACGTGTATGAACTCCAGACTGTGTGTGCGAGCGGAGATAAGCAGCATCAGTGGAGACCAGTTGGAGCCAGCCCTGCATGTCATTACAACCTCCAAGTGATGTCATGGATTTGAATGGCTTCAGACATCGCTAGTCAAGCCCAGAGTCTCCAGCCCCCTGATGGTCTTGCCATGTCTGTTACAGAGGGAGCTAGTGTCATACGCTCCACACATTCTTTAAGGGATGAGCATATTGTTCATGCGTGAACGCACAGACACCTCCCCCCCTCCCCTCCGCGCGCGCGCACACGCCCCCCTCCCCTCCTCCCCTCCTCCCTGGTCGTGGAGAGCTGCTGTTGCTATAGAAGCCGTGTGATTAAGGTGGTTGAAGAAGCGTGCCGCTGAGGGAACGGCACACAGACACACTCATCTGTCTCTTTCATACGGCCTTATCTTTGTTTCTCTCTTTCATTTTCCAACTCTCTCCTTCTCTCTCTCTCTCTCTCTCTGTTTCTCTCTCGCTCTGTCTCCCCCCCTCGCTTGTCTCTCTCTCACACAAACACAGCTGTCATTAATCAGTGCCAGCAGTGCTTTATGAGGTGAAAGGCTCAAAATCAGTTCCAATGAAGGAGCCATGCATGTCTTGATGTTCCACACCTACCCTGTCTGTCTGTGTGTGTGTGTATCTGTCTGTCTGCCTGTCTGTCTGTCTGCCTGTCCTTGTATCTGTCAGTCTGCCTATCTATCTATCTGTCTGTCTGTCTGTCTGTCTGTCTGTCAGCCTGTCTGTGTGTGTATCTGTCTGTCTGCCTGTCTGTGTATCTGTCAGTCTGCCTATCTGTCTGTCTGTCAGCCTGTCTGTGTGTGTGTATCTGTCTGTCTGCCTATCTGTCTATCTGTCTGTCCGTCTCCCTGCCCTGTCCTGTCTCTCTCTCTCTCTCTCTCTCTGTGTGTATCTGTCTGTCTGTCTTGCTCTGTGTATGTCTGTGTGTCTGCGCCTGTCTGTCTCTCTGTGTGTGTGTGTCTGTCATAACTCTGGCTCTGGATGCTGACACTCGTGTGTTCCCTCCCTCCCCAGTACGTCCTCATGCCTCCCTCTCCATCGACACGCGCTCCAACAGCACGGTGCTGCAGCTAGCCGAGCGAGCCGAAGGCTGGCTCCCCGGGGACAGGGTGGTGGTGGCCAGCACAGACTACTCCATGAACCAGGCGGAGGAGTTCACCCTGCTGCCCTGCCCCTCCTGCTCGCCCACGCAGGTCAAAGTTCAAGGTCAGTCACATTTTTTCACCCCCCCCCCACCCCCTTTGTCTGTTACCATAGTGACGGGCTCAGTTTCCTGTCACGAGCCTTCTCACGGAAATGTCAGTCCGGTCGAAGCTGGCTGGGAGACAATGTTACCGTGACAACAAGGTCAGAAGGGTGTGTGCGTGTGTTTGTGTGTGTGTGTTTGCGTGTGTTTGGTCCAGGCTGGAAAACTAGTTAAAGCATGATGATCCACACAAGGCAGTACAGCTGTCATAGTGAGCTCTGGACGAGCGGAGGAATGTGTGATGGAGGAGGGATGGGAGAGAGAAGGGGTGAGAGAGAGAGAAGGGGAGAGGAGGAGAGAGTGAGAGAGACAACGAGGAAGAGGGAGAAAGCCTGGGAACTAGAGTTGTGCTTGGCCAACATCTCTGTTTTTCTCTGACCTGATTAAAGCAAGAGGAACACTGTCTTTAAGTCTGGAATGACCCTCAGAAAGAGGGGGGGAGAGATGCTGGAGAGGGGAGAGAGGGGGGGAGGGAAAGACAGACAGTCAGTCTGTGTGTGTTTGGGGTTAACTGTGTGTTCTTCCTTCCCCACCAAGTGAACAGACTTCATGCTGGGATATGGATTAGAACCAGTATCGATGGTTTTGCTTCCCTGCTGCAGTTTTGCAGTCCCTGCCATGTCTATTTGGAGAGTTGCATTTGAACTGAGAGCTTGTTCTGGAAGTAGGCAAAAACTAGGCCCTAGAGGCCTTCAGAAGCCTGGGAATATATTAATGGACTGTCCCATGGGGAGAGAGCCTAACTGGGATATAACCTGTCTCCATGCAGGCCTCAGTAGTTAAAGCTGTTTATCTCATGGAACCAGGTGGGAGGAAGGCGAGGTGGAAGGAGGAGAAGAGCGGGGGGTAGAGGGAGGAGGGGGGGAAAGGAGGATAGGTGGAGGGAGGAGAAGGACGGGGGGTAGAGGGAGGAGGGGGGGGGGGAGGAGAGGGAGGGGAGGTAGAGGGACAGCAGAAGCTTGGAGTGTGTTTGAAAAGGTGACTTGGAGAGGTGAACAGATGGGTTTGATTCTGAGGTTGGGTAATCACAGCACTCACATGGACATGCACGCACACACACACACACACACACTCACGCACACACACATTTAGACACCTGTGCCGTCGTTATGAACGAGCAAGTCTGTGTGAGGGAAAACAACGTGCACCACCTCAGGATGGCTGTCATCCACTTCCCTCCCTCCCCTCTCCCCCATCCCTCCCTCCCTCCCTCCCTCCCTCCCTCCCCTCTCCTCCCTCCCTCCCTCCCTCCCTCCCTCCCTCCCTCCCTCCCTCCCTCCCTCCCTCCCTCCCTCCCTCCCTCCCTCCCTCCCTCCCTCCCTCCCTCCCTCCCTCCCTCCCTCCCTCCCTTCCTCCCTCCCGTCTTCATCCTGTAGGCTATGTGGTTTCACCTGCCTCTGATTAAACAAGTAAAACTGCAGAGCCCTGGGTGTGTACACCTGTGAGTGTGCGAATGAGTGTGAGTGTGTGTGTGTGTGTGTGCGCGAGGGTGTTTTATGAGGAGGAGTACACTGTATTCTGCCGTCATATTTCAGTTAGTTCTTCTTCTCTCCTTGTACTGTCTGCTTTTCTCTGTTTTGTGTTAAGATGTCTAATGTTTATTATTAAGCTGTTAATCATGTTGCTCACGCACAGAAACACAACCAACCAAAGCATCACAGACATAAACACACACAGGCACAACCGCACGCACCAAAACAAGCGCACCTTCCCCAAAACAAACACACCCACAAACACAACAAACATACTCTGATTATGTTCTGCTGTGGTGTGGTTCTCAGTGGGGAGTTTGTAGCATTAAGTCAGTGTTTCCTCCTGTGTGTGTGTGTGTGTGTGTGTGTGTGTGTATGTGTGTGCATGCTGTGTTAGCCAGGGATGCTGCTGTTCTGTGGGAGTGTGTAAGTACTTCAGAGTGTTGATACAGATATCAAGTACCTTCCACATCTTCTGTCTGTGTGAAGAGGCTGGCATCACTGACAGGGTCCTGTTCAAGCTGTGTGTGTGTGCGTGTGTGTATGTGTGTACATACTGTATGTGTGTTTGTTTAGACTAGACTCTAAGCCAGTGGAAAGTGTGTCAGACTCTTAGAGCAGAAGGCTAGGACTGTGTGTTCCTTTCAGTGAGAGTGATCATTCACTGTGACACACACACTCAAAGACACACACACTCTCAGACACACACACACATTTCTTGCCCTTCACCTCAGTGTCCTGACAGACAGATGGTGATGTGTGTGGTGCTGTGTGTGGTGCTGTATGTGGTGCTGTGTGTGGTGCTGTGTGTGTGGTGTTGTGTGTGTGGTACTGCGTGTGTCGTGCTCTGTGTGGTGCTGTGTGTGGTGCTGTGTGTAGTCCTGTGTGTGGTGCTGTGTGTGTGGTGCTGTGTGTGCTGTGTGTGTGGTGCTGTGTGTGGTGCTGTGTGTGGTGCTGTGTGTGGTGCTGTGTTGGTGCTGTGTTTGTGGTGCTGTGTGTGGTGTTGTGTGTGGTGCTGTGTGTGTGGTGCTGTGTGTGGTGCTGTGTGTGTGGTGCTGTGTGTGGTGCTGTGTGTGTGGTGCTGCGTGTGGTGTTGTGTGTGGTGCTGTGTGTGGTGCTATGTGTGTGGTGCTGTGTGTGGTGCTGTGTGTGTGGTGCTGTGTGTGGTACTGTTTGTGGGACTGTGTGTGGTGCTGTGTGTGTGGTGCTGTGTGTGGTGCTATGTGTGTGGTGCTGTGTGTGGTACTGTTTGTGGGACTGTGTGTGGTGCTGTGTGTGTGTGGTGCTGTATGCGGTGCTGTGCGTGGTGCTGTGCATGGTGCTGTGTGTGTGGGGTGCTGTATGTGGTGCTGTGCATGGTGCTGTGTGTGTGTGGTGCTGTATGTGGTGTTGTGCTTGGTGCTGTGTGTGTGTGGTGCTGTGCGGGGTGCTGTGTGTGTGTGGTGCTGTGTGTGTGTGGTGCTGTGCGTGGTGCTGTGTGTGTGGTACTGTCGTCAGCCTCCCTACCCCAGGCCTTTCCACCAGTCTGGGGGAATTCTAAGCAACATGTCCTTTCCACGACCGCAGATTCCAGCTTCTATTCTGAGAACAGAGACACAGAATAGAGCCTGCGTCAAATGGACCAGCCAGCATGAGTCAGGAGCCTGTTCCATCCAGCCTGTTCACCCTGTAAGGCAGGCTGCAGTCAGGACACTAACTCACTGGCCTGGGGTATTCAGGCTGATGTGATGTTGAAGAAAGACAGGACAGAGAGAGAGAGAAGAGACACAGAGAGAGAGAGAAAGAGAGACCGTGATAGTGACCGAGAGAGAGGAGAGACAGAGAGGGAGAGAGACAGAGACAGTTACAGAGAGAGAGGACAGACACAGAAAGGGAGAGAGCGTGCGAGAGAGAGAGAGACAGTGACAAAGAGTGACAGAAAGAGAGAGGAGGGAAAGAGACAGTGACACACAGAGAGCGAGAGAGAGAAGGCCATCCTGGTTAATGAAGAATGTTCTCCCCCGGTTGACCTCTGACCTCCTCAGCAGGGGCCACCAATGTCGTCTCCAGGCCTGTCGCCTGTAGTTAACCACTACTGACAGGGGCTGACTGCTGATGCTGCACTCAGCACGGCCAGGGTGCTCAATAAGCATGGCTCAACCTGCACACACATACACATACACACACGCTCATGCTCTCTCTCTCTCTCTCTCTCTGTCTCTCTCTCTCTCTCTCTCTCTCTCTATCACACACACACACAGATATTCTCCCACACAGCGCAATTAGACCCTTTTCAATCCATTAGCATTAGCGAAGTAGCATTGTGTCAGGGAGGAATTGAGCCTACAAGCTTCTCATATCCTCTCACCACGTCTGGGCTTCCCTCGCCAACTGCCTGCTTGCTGCCTGCTTGCTGCCTTTGCTGCCTGCTTGCTGTCTGTCTCCACCATGGGAGGTCAGATGAAAGGAACGTTCCTATAGAACGGTTTCTCTAGAGCCTCGTCCTCCTGTAAATGGATCGTTAGCAGTTTGCAAAACACCTCCTGTTCTAAAAAAAAGTAGGAGGAGAGAGCTCTCAGAGGGAGAGAGGAGGGAGGAGAGGTGGGGGCGAGAGGTAGAGGAGGGGGGAGGAGAGGTGAGAGAATGAGGGGGGAGAGATTTAGAGGAGGGAGGAGGGGAGCAGTACAGAGGAAAGAGGTAGAAAGGAAAGGAGGGGGAGGAGTAGTAGGTAGGAGGAGGAGAGGAGGAGGATGAGGAGAGGAGGAGGATGAGGGGAGGAGGAGAGGAGGAGGAGGAGAGGAGGAGGATGAGGGGAGGAGGAGAGGAGGAGGATGAGGAGAGGACGAGGATGAGGAGAGGAGGAGGATGAGGAGAAGAGGAGGTGGAGGAGAGGAAGAGGAGATGCCAGCTTGCCAGCTGAAGATGTGTTAAGATGTGAAGTGTCAGAGGCTTGTGGAGGCGTGTGGGCGGGGAGACCCTGTTCCCTCTGCTCTGCACTTATCTCACAGCTTCTTCTTCAAGTCAGTCTGCTGACAACTACTCACGGAGAATCAGCTCCCTGTGTGTGTGTGTGGGTGTGTGTGTATGTGTGTGGGTGCGTATGTGTGTGTGACCAGAACTACCACACATATATGCAACAGAGGACTGTTTTATCCTTCAGGAGTGAACGTGTGTGTGTGTGTGTGTGTGTGTGTGTGTGTGTGTGTGTGTGTGTGTGTGTGTGGGAGCAGTGATGGAGTGTGTGGAGTTTCTCTCCCTGGGGTCATCAGGTGACCTGCATCACTCTCCATGTGTTTGCTCTATCTGGGTCACCTAGTGTACCCCGCACACACGCAACCCGACACACAACCTGACACAGATGCTTTCCCACACACACACACACACGCACACACACACACACACACACACACACACACACACACACACACACACACACACACACACACACACACACTGAGCAGAACATTGTGCCCTGTGGAACAAACACTTTCTCCTTCCTGTCTCCCACCTGTCGGAGCAGAAGACATCCTGAAATCACACAAGCTATTTGTGTATGGACTATGAAGACCAACCTGTGTGTGTGTGTGTGTGTGTGTGTGTGTGTGGGGGGGGGGGGGTGAAGGGGTACAAGCAGCTGTATTTGTGTGTGTGAAAAAAGCACAAAAACTTGTGAACACCTTATTAAACAGTATAGGCATTGACGCAGGGTAGTGCTAACAATGCGGTCATTGTACCTGCATTAGCGCGTTGTGTAAACATGTGTGCGTTGTGTGTGTGCATTTGCGCGTGTGTGCGTGCAGGTAAAGCTGACTTTGTGCACATGGGAGAGGAGGTGGACGGGGTGGACATGCGGGCGGAGGTGGGACTGTTGTCCAGGAACATCCTGATGCGAGGGGAGATGGAGGCTGGCTGCTATGGCAACGAGGCCTGCAAGTTCTTCTCCTTCGACACATTTGGGGCCCACTTAAAGGTACGTCACACACACCTCACGCGCACGCACACACACGACCCAGAACACACCACACGCACCACACGCAGACAAAATGGCCGAATAGAACTGGCAATTCCACACTGCCAGCTGACATAATAACCGTGTTGACCGTGCCAAATAATTATCCATGATTCAAGGAACATTGATTGTTTGAGTAAGTCATTTGATGGATTTGGTTGTGTTGGATTCAGAATCCTGGCTTCTGCTGTTTGGACGAGGAAGAACTTTTTAAACAAATGCATTTTTCCTTTCCTCATCCTTGTTGTCCGAGATGTTTGTTGTTTTTGACGAGAGGAATATCTGGGATGTTTCCAGAACAGTTGGAGATTGGAAGCAGATGTTTGTCAGTGGTGATAGAGCGTGTTTAAATGGCGCAGCGGAGCTCTGCCAGAGCACATGATCGGAATTAGAATCATTTTCAAATCAAGTGGAATGATTTGATGCGGAGACATGGCCCTGTCGCACAGATGGGTGTGGTCTCTCCACGGATGACAAGCTGTTGGAGGTCCGCAGCCAGTCGGCAAGATGGTCCATCCCAGAGGCCAATCCAATTTCTGCAACGACAATCTGGAAAGCCTCAGTGTGGTGGAGGAGTGCTTATACTGCAATACTGTACTTAAACCATAGTAGCACTCTGCTCTGGGTCAGAGCCCTGGAGACAGACAGAGAGAGAGAGAGCGAGAGAGAGAGAGACAGGGAGAGAGAGAGAGAGAGAGAGAGACAGGGAGAGAGAGAGAGAGAGAGAGAGAGAGAGAGCGAGAGAGAGAGAGACAGGGAGAGAGAGAGAGAGAGAGAGAGAGAGAGCGAGAGAGAGAGAGACAGGGAGAGAGAGAGAAAGGGAGAGAGAGACAGAGGACTGGAAAAACTGCCTGAAAACACTGGGTCTGGGTGAGCTGCGTTCCGTTCCTCTAATAGATCCACCAGAGGGATGTGTCACGTCAGATTAGAAGTTTCCGTCATCGACTCTCAACTGGACGGCGGTCTAAGATGACACATGCTCCCTCTCTCTCTCTCCCTCTCTTTCTCTCTCTCTTTCTCTCTCCCTCTCTTTCTGCCTCTCTTTGTCTCTCCCTCTCTTTCTGCCTCTCTTTCTCTCTCTGTCTCTCTCTCTGTATATTTATCTCTCTCTCTGTGTTTCTCTCCCTCTCTTTCTCTCTCTCTTTCTCTCTCCCTCTCTTTCTGCCTCTCTTTCTCTCTCTGTCTCTCTGTCTCTTTCTCTCTCTCTCTGTTTCTCTCCCTCTCTGTCTGCCTCTCTTTATCTCCCTCTCTTTCTGCCTCTCTTTCTCTCTCCCTCTCTTTCTGCCTCTCTTTCTCTCTCTGTCTCTCTCTGTCTCTTTCTCTCTCTCTCTGTTTCTCTCCCTCTCTGTCTGCCTCTCTTTATCTCCCTCTCTTTCTGCCTCTCTTTCTCTCTCCCTCTCTTTCTGCCTCTCTTTCTCTCTCTGTCTCTCTGTCTCTTTCTCTCTCTCTCTCTGTTTCTCTCCCTCTCTTTCTGCCTCTCTTTCTCTCCCTCTCTTTCTGCCTCTCTTTCTCTCTGTCTCCCTCTCTCTGTCTCTCTCTCTGTCTCTCATACCTGCAAACAGTCTTGTCCCTTTTGGCTCATTCACGTTGCCGTGACTACACATTCTCTTTCTTTCTTTCTCTTCCTCTCTATTGTATCTCTCTGTTTGTACCCTGAATAATTCTCCCTACCTCCCTCCTCCCCCCCCCCTCCCCCTCCTCCTTCCCCCCCTCCCCCAGGTGGAGCGAGGCTTCAGGGCGGTGCACGTGTCCGGGGTGGAGCTGCAGCACATGGGGCAGCAGTCCATGGGACACTACCCCGTCCACTTCCACATGACGGGGGACGTGGACGAGCGGGGGGGCTACCACCCCGCCACCTGGGTCAGCGACCTGTCCATCCACCACACCTTCTCCCGCTGTGTGACCATCCACGGCTCCAACGGCCTGCTGGTGAGGGGGGAGGGGGGGGTGGGGGGGATGGGGGGGTGGGGGGGTGGGGGGGTGGGGGGGGTCGTGCTTGCGTAGGTGTGTGCGCCTCGGTGAACGGGTTTCGCTTGTGTGTGGGTGCGTTTGCCTGTGCCTGTGTAAGTGCGTGTGTGTGCCTGTCTAAGTGCGCTTTGTGTGTGTGTGTGTGTGTTAGATGCATTTCCAATCAAGTTTCTCCCAGGTTTTATCAGTCTTATTGCTTCGTCTGTGAGTCACAGTCACATGTACAGAAGTACGAGTTTGCCTCCAGTTTATAACAGCTTCTCCCAAGCTGAGAGGAGGAGAGGGAGGGGGGGGGGGGTGGGGGCCAAGGGGTTGAGGTGTCAGCACTTTCAATTGCGTTGCCACGGCAATCATAGAATGGTTCCGTTGCCATAACAGGCGAATGCTGCATTGCCACCCACAGCCATGCTCTGCAGTAATTGGGCCCAAAGTGGATTACCTAGCGATGGAAATTGAACTGAGATTGAAAAGATTCCAGTCTCCCAGTATGCCTGGCTGTCTGTCTCCCAATCTGTACCCAGTCTGCCTGTCTGTCTCCCAGTCTGCCTGTCTGTCTCCCAGTCTGCCTGGCTGTCTCCCAGTCTGCCTGCCTGTCTGTCTCCCAGTCTGCCTGTCTGTCTCCCAGTCTGCCTTTCTGTCTGTCTGTCTCCTAGTCTGCCTGTCTGTCTGTATGTCTGTATGCCTGTCTCTCTGTCTGCCTGCCTGCCTGCCTGCCTGCCTGTCTGTCTGTCTGTCTGCCTGTCTGTCTGTCTGTCTGTCTGTCTGCCTGTCTGTCTGCTGGCTGTTGGTGTCATTGAGGGATCTGGAAGCATCTCAACTTTGATGTAATTTACTGTTCAGGTCTATCTGTTCACATTTAACTCTGTCTATGTCTGTCTGACTGTCTGTCTGTGTGTCTGTGCTTGTGTCTGTGTGTCTGTGCTTGTGTGTGTGTGTCTGTGCTTGTGTGTGTGTGTGTGTGTGTGTGTCTGTGCTTGTGTGTGTGTGTGTGTGTCAGGTGAAGGATGTGGTGGGCTACGACGCTCTGGGTCACTGCTTCTTCACGGAGGATGGAGCGGAGGAGAGGAACACGTTTGATCACTGTCTGGGGCTGCAGGTGAGGGCGGGCACCCTGCTCCCCTCAGACCGGGACAGCAGGATGTGCAGGGACATCACAGAGGGGGCCTACCCTGGGTACATCCCTAACCCCCGGCAGGACTGCAGGTACACACACACACACACTCTAACCCTAACCCTAACCTGGGTACATCCCTAACCCCCGGCAGGACTGCAGGTACACACACACACACACACACACACACTCTCTAACCGTAACCCTACCCTGGGTACATCCCTAACCCCCGGCAGGACTGCAGGTACACACACACACACACTCTAACCCTAACCCTAACCTGGGTACATCCCTAACCCCCGGCAGGACTGCAGGTACACACACACACACACACACACTCTCTAACCGTAACCCTACCCTGGGTACATCCCTAACCCCCGGCAGGACTGCATGTACACACACACACACACACTCTAACCCTAACTTTACCCTGGGTACATCCCTAACCCCCGGCAGGATTGCAGGTACACACACACTCACACACACTCACACTCACTCTCTCCCCAGGTGAAGACACTCTCCATGCCTCCATGCTTGTTTTAACTTAAATGCACCTGAGCCCTTCAAGCAGCAAATTGCTTTTCAGCTCCTTCATCCATTCGCCCTGACATCAGTTTGAATATCAGATTTAAATTCAGAAAACTACAATGTGAGGAGGAGCAGAATTTAGGGTTTGTGTGTGTGTCAGTGTATGTGTGTGTTGTGTGTGCAGTGAATGGAAATATTATTGGAGGGAGTTTAATTTCCTCATTTGAGCTGCAACATAAACCTAGAGAGAAAGAGACTGAGAGAGAGGCACAGAGAGAGAAAGAGAGACTGAGACAGAGAGACTTGAGAGAGTGACAGAGAGAGACATACAATAAAAGGGAGTGAAAGAAACACAGAGACAAGAAGTCAAGAGAAATACTGGGACAGAGACTGAGAGAGAGAGACTGAGAAACACAGAAGGAGAGAGACTGAGAGACAGAGAGACTGAAATACAGACAGAGACTGAGAGACAAAGATAGACTGAGTGACAGAGATAGACTGAGTGACAGAGAGAGAGAGAGAGAGAGAGAGAGACCCAGGTGGAGGGATGTAGTGTTGAACAGAGCTGCAGCCTTCCTGCTGGGATCTAGTTTGGCTAGATTGCTGCTCATTCTTATTCATTACTGAGGGGAGCTTATCCACACACACACACACACACACACACACACACACACACACACTGACGCACATCGAAGAGACACAAATATAGGAATACAGACACACACACACTGACGCACATCGAAGAGACACAAATATAGGAATACAGACACACACACACTGACGCACATCGAAGAGACACAAATATAGGAACGCAGGCACACACAGCTGCACATGCAAAAACTGCTAACCATGCTAACCCCCCCCTACCCCCCCCCCCCACCCCCCCCACACCATCCCTGAGGTGACTGGTCACAGGACTGTATTGTACTGAAACATGCAATGTACACATCCATACAGTCATACACATGCACTCTCATGCACAAGCAGATTGTGTTCCCCCCACACCCTCCCCTCCTGGTCACCCCCTACCCTCCTGGTCACCCCCCCCTCCCCTCCTGGTCTCCCCCGCCCCGCCGGTCTTCCCCCTCCTCCACCTGGTCACCATCCCCTTGGTCACCTCCCCCCTCCTCACCATGCAGACTGAGGGAGAATATGTACACTGATTGCAGCCAGGAGCCTTGATTACACAGCAGCATGGACCCAGGCCAGAGTGCAGCCTTATTACTGCTGTTACTGTGTGTGTGGAGGGGGTGGGTTGGGGGGGAGGGTTAAGGGGGAAGGGGGGGAGGGTGGGGGAGGGGGGTGGCAATACTGGAGACAGTAATGAGTCTAATCAAAATCTGTTGTTCCCTTTATTCTTTCTGTCTGTCTCTCTCTCTCCCCCTCTCTCTCTCCCTCTCTCCCTCTATCTCTCTCCCTCTCCCTCCCTCTCTCTCTTCCTCTCTGTCTCAGTGCTACTTCTACTTTTTGGATCGCCAACCCCAATAACAACCTCATCAACTGTGCTGCTGCAGGCTCCGAGGTGACATGTATTCTCCTCTCTCTGTATCTCTCTCTCTCTTTTTTTTTCTCTTTCTCTCTCTCTCTTTTTCTCTTTCTCTCTCTCCTTCTCTCTCTCTCTCTGTCTCTCTGTGTCTTTCTATTTCTGTCTCTCTCCCTCTCTTTCTATCTCCCTCCCTCTATGTGGTCTCTTGGTTCCATTACCTGTGTGTGGCTGAGTGTGTCTTACAGTGTGTGTGTGTGTGTGTGTGTGTGTGTGTGTGTGTGTGTGTGTGTGTGTGTGTGTGTGTGTGTGTGTGTGTGTGTGTGAGAGAGAGAGAGAGAGAGAGAGAGAGAGAGAATATTAAGTCTATGGGTCTCATTATAAAGTAGGAAGGTCTATATAAACACAGGGATCGTATAAGAAGCCCTTATAGATCTGAACCTTTTCATCCATGAAACTCAATGAACTACACAGGAGGCGGAGTGTGCTGTGAAGTGGTCTGGTGTCTGTCTCTCACCTGGAGCCGGTGTGTGTGTGTGCTTGGTAAACATGTATGTGTGTGTTTGGTTAACATGTGTATGTGTTCGTGCTTGGTTACCGTATGTGTGGGTGTTTGCTTGGCTAACGTGTGTGTTCGTGCTTAGTTATTGTGTGTGTGTGTGTGTCTTGGTTAACGTGTGTGTTCGTGCTTAGTTATTGTGTGTGTGGGTGTGTGTCTTGGTTAACGTGTGCGTGTGTGCTTAGTTATTGTGTGTGTGTGTGTGTGTCTTGGTTAACGTGTGCGTGTGTGCTTAGTTATTGTGTGTGTGTGTGTCTTGGTTAACGTGTGTGTGTGTGTGCTTAGTTATTGTGTGTGTGTGTGTCTTGGTTAACGTGTGCGTGTGTGCTTAGTTATTGTGTGTGTGTGTCTTGGTTAACGTGTGCGTGTGTGCTTAGTTATTGTGTGTGTGTGTGTCTTGGTTAACGTGTGCGTGTGTGCTTAGTTATTGTGTGTGTGTGTCTTGGTTAACGTGTGCGTGTGTTCCTGCAGGAGACCGGCTTCTGGTTCATCTTCCATCATGTTCCGACAGGGCCTTCTGAGGGCCTGTACTCTCCTGGTCGCTCTGAACACACCCCCATGGGCCAGTTCACCAACAACAGGGCCCACTCCAACTACAGGGTGAGAGACTGTGTGTGTGGGTGTGTGTGTGTGTGGGGGGGGAGTGTTAGAATGAGTAATTGGTAGAGGAGGAGCAGATAAACAAAGAAAAACAGAGAGAGAGAGAGGATGTGCCTGGACCAACCACACTCCATAACCAGACCTCAGAGACATGGAGGAGGTTCTCTCTCTTCAGCTCCTTGTTTCTCTAAAACACCCTCCCCTCCCTCTCTCCCTCCTCCCTCCCTACTGACCTCCTTTCTCCCTCCCTCCCTCCCTCCCTCCCTCCCTCCCTCCCTCCCTCCCTCCCTCCCTCCCTCCCTCCCTCCCTCCCTCCCTCCCTCCCTCCCTCCCTCCCTCCCTCCCTCCCTCCCTCCCTCCCTCCCTCCCTCTCTCCCTCCCTGTCCTTGTTCAGTAATTCACTGTTACAGCCCGCCAGTCTTAATAGAAATATAATTCATGTCAAGTGTAACCTTAATTGAATTGTGAGATAACATGGCTAGTGAGGGACACTGGAATAGTGTGTGTATTGTCTGTCTGTGTGGGGATATTGTCTGTGTGTGTGTGTGTGTGTGGTGGACGCCTTTGCGATGCTTTCATCTGCATACAGTCATGAGCTCTGTCCTACAGCCTTGAGTGTGAGTGGATGGTGTTGTGCACGAGATAACAGGTGGCTCCCACTGCGTCCTCCTGCTGCCCTGGACTCTCTCTGAGTTGATGTGTGTGTAGGTGGGTGTGTGTGTGTGTGTATGCTTGGTTAATGTGTGTGTGTGTGTGTGTGTGAGAGGTTGCGTACCTCTGTGTGTGTGTGTGTGAAGAGTGTGCCTCTGTGTGTGTGAGAGATGGGCGTGCATGTGTGTGTGAAGGGCGTGCCTCTGTGTATGTGTGTGTGTGTGTGTGTGTGTGTGTGTGTGAGGGGCATGTCTCCCCACTGTTAAAACCCTGTATGTATGTCTATGTGTGTATGTGACAGGCTGGAATGATCCTTGATAACGGTGTGAAGACCACACAGGCTAACGACAAGGACAAGAGGCCTTTCCTGTCCTTGGTGGGGGCCAGGTCAGTGACCCCGCCCCACCTCCCCTCCCTCCCCCACACACGCAACCTCACCTCGATGGGAACACACAACGCCCACTGCCCCTAAACAGTCACACCCCCTCTCAACATGGACATAAACCCCCTCTGTGTATGTGTGTGTGTGTGTGTGTGTGTGTGTGTGTGTGTGTGTGTGTGTGTGTGTGTGTGTGTATGTGTGTGTGTACAGGTACGGGCCTCATCAGGATGCAGACCCCTTCAAACCCAGGGTTCCAGCTCTCATCAACCACTTTGTCGCCTACAAGAACCAGGACCACGGGGCGTGGCTGCGGGGAGGAGACGTCTGGCTGGACGACTGCCAGTGAGTAGAGCCACATTGATTGGCTGACTGATTGATTGACTGACTGATTGCCCAATCAATGGACTGTCCTTCGGTTTGTGTGGTTGTGTGATGATCCACAGCCTGTTGGACCCTGGAGGAATGCACTCTCCTTGTGTTTTAATGATTTACTTGATAAGTCGATTTCACTGTAAAGCATCTTATTTTGGGCGCCAATAAAACCACATATTGGAAAGATAAGCTGTTAAATAATTAAAACCAAACATTGTGCTATTTCAGAAATGGCTCTGGCTTGGCATACTTAAAATGGTTTTATATCAGCTCTTCCGTCTTCCTGCTGACAATATGAGGAAATGAGAGAAGGAAAACACACACACACCAGCACACACACCAGCACACACACCAGCACACACACCAGCACACACACCCGCACACACACACACACAGGCACACAAACACACACACCAAAAGGCCCTCTCAGGCAGGTCCTTTGGCACAACAATGTAGCTAAAATACAACCAGATAATAATCCGTCTAATATTCTGCACCCAAGATTGAATTGGCTCTAATGCTCTCTCCCTCTCCTCTCTGTCTCTCTCTCTCTCTCTGTGTCTCACTTTTTCCATATCTCTCTTTGTCTCTCTCTCTTCTTCTCTTGCCATTTCTCTCTTCCTGTCTCTTCCTGTCTCTCTCTCTCTTTCTATTTAGATTTGCAGATAATGGCATTGGCCTAACTCTGGCAAGGTAAGACCTAGTTTTAATCACGGCTCATATTTCTGGGTATAAGAGTAGTGTTGGTATTTATGGTGGCAGCGGAGCCGTCTCTTACTGGAGGACTGATTGGAAAATGCCTTATATGGAGTCTGCCTCTGATGTGAGAGAGAAACGCTTTGAAAGACTGAAAATAATTTAGAAGTGTGAAAGTGACAGCTGGGAGCCCAACACACACACACACACACGCACCTTCACAAACTCGTCTCCGCTGCAGTGGAGGGACATTCCCCGACGACGATGGTTCTCGCCAGGAGGTGAAGAACTCTCTGTTTGTGGGGGAGAGTGAGAACCGGGGCACGGTGGTCCCCGGCAGCAGGGCGTGGCCCTGGGGCCCCGGGGCCGACCTGAACAGCAGGACCCTCCCCCGAGGAGTGTGAGTGTGTCCTCACATACACGCACACACACAATCTCACACATACACATTCACACACATCACACACTCACACACACACACACACTGTTTGTGTTGTTTGTGTGTGTTTTTGTGTGTGTGTTGTGACTCTGTGTCCGTGGTCTGAACCATGTAGAGACTTCCCTATCCGAGGCATGCAGATCTACGACGGGCCAATCAACGTGCAGAACTGTACGTTCAGGAAGTACGCTTCCATGGAAGGGCGACACACCAGCGCCTTCGGCTTCAGACTCAACAACTCCTGGCAGAGCTGCCCCAACAACAACGTCACCGATATCACCTTCGACCACGTCCCTGTGAGTGTGTGTGTGTGTGTGTGTGTGTGTGTGTGTGACTGTGTGTATGTGAAAGAACAAAGATGAGAGGGGTTCGAATATTTAGCCGCTGATCAATAAGTAATATGTTGAATTCTCCCTTTGTTGCCGTGCCGTGTGTGTGTGTGTGTGTGTGTGTGTGTGTGTGTGTGTGCTATGTGTGTGTGTCCTGCTAGATCACGTCCAGGGTGTTCTTCGGTGAACCAGGCCCCTGGTTCAGCCACATGCAGATGGACGGAGATAAGACCAGCATCTTCCATGATGTGGACGGCTCGGTCAGTGAGTACCCTGGAGCCTTCCTGGTGAAGCAGGACAACTGGCTGCTGAGACACCCTGACTGTGTGGATGTTCCTGACTGGAGGGCTGCCATCTGCAGCGGACACTACGCCCAGGTGGGGCTCTCTAGAACACACACACACACTAGAACACACACACACTCTAACAGATCTCACGCACACACACACACGCACACTTGCTCTAACAGACTATCTCACACACAGAGACACACACTCACTCTAACAGACTATCTCGCACGCACACACACACACACACACACACACACACACACACACACACACACGCTTAGCAGTCTCTCTCACACAAACACTCTTAACAGTCTCTCACACACACTCTTAACAGTCTCTCCCTCTCACACACACACACACTCTCTTAATGGTCTCACACACTTTCTAATAAACTTTCACACGCAAACTCTTAACAGTCTGACACACACACTTCACAAACACACTAACAGTCTCTCACACACTGCCTCACACAGTCAAGCTGTGTTCACACTATGCTGTGTCATGACGGACGCAAAGTGATCCATAAGGGCTAGGGGGTATGGCCACCACAGGAAAACACTGCTGATTGGTTGCTGAGTGAGAGCTCTGAAGTGTCCGATTGGACAAACCGACGGTCAGCAAACCTGAACCAACAGAAAGTTGAACTGTAGAGCTGCATAATCACAAATATTAATACTATTCATTACTAAATATTCATTATTACGACGTGGTTGTTGTGTCCATCCAGTGTTTCGCCCCCTCCTGTGGTCTTTACTAGCCCAGCAGCCTCTGTGGTCTGGTGCTGAGGGGGCCACTAGCATGATGCTATAGTCAAACTCCATTATTCCTGCTCTGTACAGCCTCTGTCCAGCTGCTCTGGTAAAGACACGTGCCTGGCCAGTCTAATGAGGTCCACACACACACACACACACACACACACACATTGAAACCCTAACGTGACCTGCAAAGGTACACATTTAAATGTCCCTTGTTAAAGTTCTCAGACAAAGGATATATTGTTCCATATTATGCCTCTCACCCCTCCACCTTCCTCACCCCTCCACCTTCCCACTTCACTCTCCTTGCTCATCTAAACCTCCTTCACCTCCCTCACCCCCTCACCTCTTCTCCCCTCCCTCACCCCCTCACTTCTCCCCCCCCTCCCCCCACCTCCCATACCTCTTTCGGCTGACCAGATCCAGAACATATACGTGACGTGTGTGTGTGTGTGTGTCTGCCCTCCAGATCTACCTTCAGACCCGTAACCCGGCCAGTGTGAACCTGCAGATGGTGAAGGATGAGTACCCAGACCGGCCCCTGGCTCTGGAGGGAGCTCTGGGGAAGAGGAAGCACTACCAGCAGTTCCAGCCTGTGGTCACCCTGGCTAAGAGCTACACGGTGCACTGGGACCAGGCTGCTCCTGCTGAGGTCACTGTCTGGCTCATCAACTTCAACAAGTCAGTACGCTCACCGGCCAGCTCACACACACCCACACACCACACACACACCGCACACCACGCACACACCACACACACACCAGACAAACACCGCACACACCACACACACCACACACACCACACACACACCACACACACCACACACACCACACACACACCACACTCACACCAGACATTCACTGGCCTGTAGACACTTATGAATTCAATCTGTGTTCTTGAATATTAAATCTCCCCCCTCCAATTCCAAAATTGGATTTTTGTCCTTTACATTTTTTTATTTGTTAGGTGTGTGTGTGTGTGTGTGTGTGTGTGTGTGTGTGTGTGTGTGTGTGTGTGTGTGTGTGTGTGTGTGTGTGTGTGTAGGGGAATGTGTTTGTGTGTAGGGGAATGTGGGTGTGTATGGATGAGAATATGTGTATGTGTGTGCAGGGGAATGTGGGAATGTGTGTGTGTGTTGTACCACAGCATTGAGGACAGGTTTGACTTGATGATGTCTGTATATCAAACCTTGTGACCCACCCTAGCAGACCCTTAATAGAATCGCTGACAGTCGTTCTAATCGACTGAGCACGGCTGTCATTTCAAGCATGTTCTGTATTCCCTGTAGCCTGGGCTTACCCTGTGTGGAGGGGTGGGGTACGAACACATGCACCATATAAACCCTGTGTAGGAACTCCCACATGAGCTACATGGCTCTGCTGCCCTCTGTTGGCAGGAAAAAAGAAGTGCAGGCAAAGAGATCCTGGACTCGCGTTTTCATAATTTAGCAGACACTCTTATCCAGAGCGACTTACAACAAGTACAGGGTCATTCCTCCTGAGGCAAGTAGGGTGAAGTGCCTGCCCAAGAACACAACATCATGTTGCCACAGCCAGGAATCAAACACACAACCTTTTGATCACCAACCCAACACCCTAACCGCTCATCCACCTGACACTCCTGAAGTGTCAGCATGTCCTGGCTGTCTGGCTGTCAGTGTCAGTCACTAAAGCATGAAGTCCCTCTGGATATCTCTGTTTCCTCCATGTGAAGAGGAAAGCCATGTGAACAGCGCTGTTGTTCTGTTGCAGGAATGACTGGATCAGTGTGGGCTTCTGCTACCCTCCAGGATCCACCTTCACCGTCATCTCTGACATCCACAACCGGCTGACCAAGCAGACCCGCAAGACGGGCGTGTTCGTGAGGACCATGCAGAGAGAGAAGGTCGACCACTCACACCTGGCCAGGGGATACTACTACTGGGAGGAGGACACTGGGTACGGTGTGTGTGTGGGTTGGTGTGTGTGTGTGTGTTAGGGGGTGTTTGTGTTGGGGTGTGTGTGTGTGTGTGTGTGTGTGTTGGTGAGTGTGTGTCGGGGTGTGTGTGTGTGTGTGTGTTAGGGGGTGTGTGTGTTTGTTAGGGTGTGTGTGTTAGGAGGTGTGTGTGTTTGTTGGGGGGTGTGTGTGTGTGTTGGGGTGTGTGTGTTTGTGTTGGGGTGTGTGTTTTAGGGTATGTATGTGTGTGTGTGTGTTAGGGTATGTGTGTGTTAGGGTGTGTTGGGGTGTGTGTGTGTTGGGGTGTGTTGTACGTGTGTGTGTATCTGTTTGTGATGCCTGCTGTCCCCCCCCCCAGCCTGCTGTTTCTGAGGCTGAAGGCTCACAACCAGAAGGAGGCGTTTGCCTTCTGCTCAGAGAAGGGCTGTGAGAGGGTGAAGATCACGGCTGTTATCCCCCAAGGCAGCGAGCCCAGCAACTGCCTGGCACGAGCCTACCCTCGCCATGCAGAGATGCCCATCGTGGACGTGCCCATGCCCAAGAAACTGCCCAACAGCAAACTGGTACGGCCACTTTTAGATCAATGAGGCTTCTTTGTTATTGCTTAAGTTTACAGTTACATTTATTCATTTAGCAGATGCTTTTATCCAAAGTGACTTATAGTAAGTACAGGGACATTTTCCCTGAGGCAAGTAGGGTGAAGTGCCTTGCCCAAGGACACAAAGTCATATAGCTACAGCCGGGGCTCGATCTCACAACCTTCCGTTCATGAAGCCAACGCCTTAACCCGTTGAGCCATCTGACTCCCCCTGTTAGTCATTTAGCAGATGCTCTTATCCAGAGTGACTTACAGCAAGTACAGGGACATTCCCCCTGAGGCAAGTGGGGTGAAGTGCCTTGCCCAAGGATACAACATCATGTAGCCACAGCTGGGAATCGAACTCACAACCTTCCGATCATGAGCCCAATGCCTTAACCGCTGAGCCACCTGACTGACTGACGACCTGCTGAGCCAACTGACACCTGACTTGTAGTTTTTTCCCCCTCGTAGTATCTTCAGTAACTGCAGATGTGTGGATCAGATTGGACACTGTGATGAGCAGAGTCAAAGTTAACGTGATTTATATATGGTCTGACTCTGTTCTGAACAGTTACATTCTTAAAGCAAGGTATCAAACAGATACATTATAAACAAAGGTAGAAGTGTTGATTTAAAACGCTAACGGCAAAAACTGCAGTAATGTTAATAAAGCAACATAGTGCTAAGCTGTCGACAGTGTGGGAGGATGTGTAAAGGATGTGATGATGATATGAACGTCTTCTCCAGCACACGCCTGAACACTTCCTGGAGGTCAAGCTGGAGTCCTACAACACTCGCTTCTTCCACATCAAGGAGGATTTCGCCTACACTGAGGTGAGTCTCCTTCTGCAGGGTCCTAAGTCCTGCCCTGTTCATGCTCTGGAGATACCTGGAAATGTTACTGTTAGACATGCCTGGGGTCGGTTAGTACTGAATTTATGGTTAGTACTGGGGTTAGGGTAGCCTACTTACTGAAGAGAAAACCTCTACGATCTGATTGGCTGTTGCAGGTGAATGGCAGGAAACTCTACCAACCAGACGACGGCGTGCAGTTGACGGTGATCGATGGGCATGATGGGAAGTTGGTGGACAGTAAAGGCTTCAGGAACGCCATCCTGCAGGGGATCCCAGCTCAGATAGACAACTATGTCTCTGGACTCCCTGACAGGTGAAACACAGAGAGAGAGAGAGAGAGAGAGAGAGAGAGAGAGAGAGAGAGAGAGAGAGAGAGAGAAAGAGAGAGAGAGAGAGAGAGAGAGAGAGAGAGAGAGAGAGAGAGAGAAAGAGAGAGAGAGAGAGAGAGAGAAGAGAGAGAGAGAGAGAGAGAGAGAGAGAGAGAAAGAGAGAGAGAGAGAGAGAGAGAGAGAGAGAAAGAGAGAGAGAGAGAGAGAGAGAGAGAGAGAGAGAGAGAGAGAGAGAGAAAGAGAGAGAGAGAGAGAGAGAGAGAGAGAGAGAGACACACACACACACACAGACACACACACATGTACTGTTTCAAGCACATACACATAGGCAATTCCTATTCCTAAAGTTATCTCTTTGTACTCTCCCTCCCTCTCCCTCCCTCCCTCTCTCCCTCCCTCTCTTTTCCCCTCCCTCTCTCTGTCTGCAGCTCGATCGTCATCATGACCTCTAAGGGTCGCCTGGTGACCAGAGGATCCTGGACTAAGGTTTTGGAGAGACTCGGACTGGACAAGAACATCAAGCTGAAAGGTAACGCACCTCTTATGCTGTCAATCAAACTCTACCTCCTCTCCACTCCTTTCTACCTCTTCTCCTCCTCCTCTCCCTTCATCTTCCACATCACTCATCTAAACAGAGACTGATCTCATTCTCAGACCTCCAGGCCTATATGGGGTCTACAAAGACAGTCTGGAACAGTCCTGCTGTACAGGAGTCCTTGTGTCAGCATGTTTTCAAACCCAAATGCACAGCAGAGGGCGCTCTTGCTCTACTGTTGCTAATGAGCAGCAAACTAGTGAAGGTTGCAAATGAATCGTGGAAAGGATCAAATGTTTAATCATGATGAGAAGAAAAGTAGACAAAACAAAGTAACTTGGTGAAAACATGTAATCATCATGTAAACTCATTCCATCTCAGCAGTGACTTGTGATGAGCAGAAATGCATAAGGGGTTAGTATGACTTTCTTTAGGTGGAAAATACATAAGGGGTTAGTATGATGTCTTTTGGTGGGAAATAGGTTAATATGACTTTTTGGATGAAAGGGTTAGTAACAGAGAGAGGGAGGGACCCAGGCCTGAACAGAAGGGATATTCCCTCCACGTCTGTGAACTCACCAGTCACTGCTAAAGCTTTGGAATGTACTGCTGTGTAGTCCTGATCTACACCACTGCGTAGCTGTGTCCTGAGCTCCACCACAGGCACGGAACACACCCCTGCTCACACCCTGCCCAGACACCACAGAGTATAGGCTGGAGACAGGGACATTGCTGGGACTGTGGGGTGCGATGGATGGAACTCATGTATGGTGTTACAGCTGTCAGCCTCTCACTGGAGAAGGAAGAACGTCGTCTCTCTCTCTCTCTCTCTCTCTCTCTCTCTCTCTCTCTCTCTCTCTCTCTCTCTCTTTCTCTCTCTCTTTCTGCTGTTACATCTCTTCATGTGGCTCTGCCTTTCTCACTCCTTTTATCCTTCTTCTTTGTTCTCTCTCGTGAAATACTGACATGTCACTCCTGTCATTCGTACCCTCCAGACAAGCTGGCGTTTGTGGGCTTCAAGGGCTCCTTCCATACTGACTGGGTGCGTCTGGAGGTGGACGAGGAGCGGGCAAAGATCCACCAGGTCCTCCCCATCCCTGTGGTCAGGAGGATGAAGCTATGAGGGACGTCCCAAGCCTCCACTGCCACAACTGTGGAGGGACAAGAAGCCCCTAACATCTGCTCTAGGGTCAGATATTGTGCTGTTTGGCAGGTTGGAAGTTAGGTTTGGCCATGCAGGAGATCTGATCCTAGGTCCGCGTTTAGGGGCGACTACCCGTTGCCAGCACTGCACTGATGAGGTGTGTCTGTACGAGGGCCCGGGGGCAGAGGAACTGGAGGACTGCAGGTGTTTGTGTATGTGACAATGTGGACGTGATTCAACTGTATCGTTCGTGTGACTTTTTTTTTTTTTTTTACGACAAAAAGAGAACTAACTGACGTTAAGAAGCATTCCGTGTTCTGCGTGCGTCTGACCCGTGGTGTCCCCTCCTTCAGCTTCCTGGTAAAGGACGCTCCGCTGCCAATCCTCTATTTGATGTTGTGATGTTTTCATTTGATATAACTGTTTCATAATTGTTTGTGGTCCATCCGTACGTTTCAACTGTACCTGCGAAAAAAACCAATTCTGAAAAAGTGTCCCAGCTATGTGTAAAATGAACTATTAGGCCATAGTGTAATGTGCAATCTTCTTTTCTTACAATTACATTTTCCCCTTAAAAAAGGTAGTGATAAACATTGTATCAAGCTTGTAACTGGTCCTTGAAAAAAATATGGATTTTTTTTCTTCCTTTCCTCCAAATCTGGCAAGAATCAGGAAATATTTTCCTTCGCCGAAATAGCTGGTCTTTTTTCGGAGGTTGTAGTTGTTGTTTTGTATGTTTTGTGTGTTTTTATGATCCCTCAGATTGATAACAGAGATATATTTTATACCTATTTATTGTACAGACACGATTGAACAGATCTAGAAGGGACATGTTTTGAGTTGTAACGTATGACTGTCCTACAGTGTAAGAAACAAATATAACATTTCATGTTCACTCATGACCGCAACATCCATGGTAGTAGATGAGCTGTTTTAACTGTTAATGGATGTGATGTTGCTTGCTAGCTTGTATAGTGAATTATCATCATTTTGAATCTGAAGACTTTTTGTACAGAAATAAATGAATAATGAATAACTGAACTGGAGTTGTTTCCCTCTGTTGAATGTTAATCTTCCCAGTGTGTTCTCCTCTAAATCATCACCTGTTTCCTTTCTGTGTTTAAAGGACAATTTAGGAAATAAGTCTTAAGAGTTTCATTGAAGAATTTAATGGGTCCTTCCAGAGCACCATCAGCTGTGTCTGGTTTGAGTCTTCAGTTCCCATGAACTGTGTGTGTGTGTGTGTGTGTGTGTGTGTGTGTGTGTGTGTGTGTGTGTGTGTGTGTGTGTGTGTGTGTGTGTGTGTGTGTGTGTGTGTGTGTGTGTGTGTAGAGCAGAGGGTGTGGTTGTCTTGCCCATTATAAATCATTGTGGAATGCAGTTTTTCTCACATGCTGCATAAGTGAAAAAAAATACAAACATACAAAAATATCTCTTTAACTTGACTGCAGAAATCCTGCTCTGGCTTAACCATCCATGTTGGGTGTTTTAACTGCATCAATACACAACTATTCTGCTAATTTTATAACGCTGAGAAGTAATGCTGTCAGTAAAACAGGAGGTAGAAATTTGTTTTGCATACAGTAAGATGTCAAGAAATACTGCTAGGTCTACAAATCACTGGGCAACCATGAATGACAGCCAAACTAATTATGTCTGTTAGCGGTTTGTGGCATTGTTGCCATATCAACAGCAGTTCCTCCTTCAGGAGGGAATTTAATCATGTAAGACTTCAATGTTCTACACTAGAACATACCCACAACACCTGGAACGAGTTTGCTGATAATTCCTTTCAAGTTACACCGGAGACAAGAGTGTGCGTGAACGGTTTGCCAGATGGTGTCACCGTATGATGAAGTATTACAGCGACTCCACAGCCTCTTGCTAGTTTCAGTCAGGGCTCACAGGTATCCTCTCCCATTTCTCTTCCTGGCTTCTAAATGACACAGACATTGCTGGCAGGCTGGGGAGAAGAATGGACTTCGAATCTTTGCCAGGTGAGAACAGACCCTTAGTGTTCTGGGTTGAGGCTTCAAAAAGAGCCCACATCAAGACTCTGGCTGGATATCAAAGGTCTGGCTGGATATCAAAGGTCTCTGGAAGCTTCTACAACAACAGCATCCCCTATACTGTATTCACACGTCTAACTGTGTTTGTGAAACATGTCAAGGTGGTATCCCAGAAGGCAGTGGGATGTTGGTAGCAGGGATGAGCAGGCTAGGTCATGTCTGTTGAGAGTTAACCTGTGGTGATATTACCAAACTGTATATTCCAGCCTGCTTTCAAGCTGAATATACATTCTCACAAACATCTCATCACCGTAACAAACGGTGAAAGTGTAACACTACAGAAAAAAATTACAAAAAAACGTGCATCAACTGGAGCAGTTTATTTGGTGGAAATCAATAAAAAGTGAAAAATTATGCTGTATTGCTGTTAGTAATTGGAATACAGTGGATAGTTATGCACGCACATAACACAAAAAAGTAATCTGAGATATGATTCTCTACATTTTCATTCGATTCCACATTCACAAGAACAGCAAACTATTTTGGCACAAAACCTCACAAATCCTAAATTGGGTTTGTATACCTTAAATGTATAGCTCTTTAAGGTCCAGTTCACCAGACATGGATTAAAAATAGTGCAAGCTTAAACACGTTTTTTTCTCTTACTTTAGGACTAAGCTTGGTACACGTCTGGGAAACTGGGCCTTAGTTTACTAGACACAAACAAGTTATAGATTCACTTAGAATGAGTGATCAAATTGAACATTAACCAAACAGTGATGTTTGAAAAAAAAAAAAAAAACATTTAGAACTTGAAACTCAGCGAGAACACAGTAAAGCTCAGAGCTCCAAAATCTGCTCACAGATCAGTCTGTCGACCCTCACTGTCAGGAAGCTGCCATCTCAAGAGCTGGAAAACTGACTCAGGATCAGCACTTCCCCCTTTAACCTCAAAAGCTCTGAAGCTGCAGGTGTGCTCTCTAAAAGGCCAACGCTACATGGATGATGCTGACCAGAGTCAGAGAGAGGAGCAGCCAGTATGCAGGTCACACGAAGCTTCTTCTCATCTTCAGGGCTGATGGGTGACATCTTGTTTCTGGGCTGTTTTGACCATCACAGTTCCTGCTTCTTGGATTTGTTTCCCTCCAGGTCTGGTTTCGTCCCCTCCTTCTTCTTCTTCTTGCTCTTCTTGGCGTTTACTTCATTCTGTTTCTTTTCTTTCCCATCCTCTTTCTTGGCCGCCTTCCCAGGGAACACCTGGCCCTCTACGGTGACGTCAGCACAGCGGTCCTGGGAGATCAGGAAGTCTTTGACCTCCCAGGCAAAGCTGCCATCACGCAGCATGAAGATGGCTCTGTTGGAGCCCACGACGAACCTGAGGGTTAGGGGGGAGGAGGGAGACAGAGAGGGTTTGGAGGGTCAAGTGGCCAATCAAAACATCGCCGATTCGACTCCTGGACACTGGGTTAGTGATCAGAAGGTTGTGAGTTGATTCCTGGCTGTGGCAACATGACGCTGTGTCATTGGGCCAGGAACTTCACCCTACTTGCCTCGGGGGAATGTCCCTGTACTTGCTGTAAGTCGCTCTGGATAGGAGCGTCTGCTAAGTGACTACATGTAAATGCATGATGGTCAGAAAGCATGCAGGGTCATTCAAATGAGAGATTATAGTGAGAGAACCATGCAGACCTGAGACCAATGCTTCAGTTAACTAGTTTCCTTGATTGTCTGTGTTGCTTTAAGTTTTTTTCTTCCTAAACAGTCAGGCCCCTTTAAACAATTATTTCACATTAACATTACATTTAGTCGTTCAGCAGTGTCTACCACTTATCCAGAGCAATGTACTGCAAGTACAGGGACATTCCCCTTGATGCAAGCAGGGTGAACTGCCTTGCCCAAGGACAAACTGGGGAGAGCAAAATGAAAAAAACATCATCCATTGGAGAACCACTGGAGTCCAGATGATTAAGTACTTTAAGTAGGAACACTCACCTCTGAATGTCAAAGTTGGCGTTGAAAAGGCTTCCCTGCCACAGGCTGGTGATCTCCTCCGTCTCTTTTTCGGTGGGGTCTCCTGACACGGTAGCGAACACCATCAGAGTTTTGCCCTTTTTAGACATCTTCAGCAGGTCTTCGGGCTTGGAGGGGTCCACCTTGCTGAAGTCAATCGGCGGTGAAGACCTCTTGTGTTCAGGAAGGTCCCCTTCCTCGATATCGTCATCTTTCTGGGGACCAAGCGTTCCATTAGTTAACTATCCACAATATATACTGATCCTGGTGGTTAAATACCTTTATTAGTCCCCAGAGAAGCGGACTGTGACTCAGTTAAAGTGGCCATAGTGGAGTATTTCATCTAAAGAAGCAGCTAGTAATACTGGCTAACAAGCTAGCCTGGCTAAGTGAGTTAGATAGCTCGGTTTGCTAACGTTTAGATGTTGTGAAGCTTTAAACTGAAGTTTTCCTACCTCCCACTCCTCAAGAAGCCTTGCCATATCCGCGTCATTGTAATCCCTAATATCCTTTTTCTTCTTGGGCTTGTTGTTTTTACTATCAGCTGCTAAAATGCAGATTAAACACGCAGAGAGCAGCACCACAGTACATCTCCGCCTGAAGTCCGCCGCCATGCTTACAGATGGTGCACGCTGATTGGTTGAAATAACAGCACCTCGACACGTCAGAAGTAGGTGTTTCTAAAAGAAATGGTTGAAGTTAATATGTGTAATATGTAATAATTAATATGTGTAATACGTTTATTCGAAGATGTGTAATAATTTAAATGTAAAATGTTTTTAATGGTTGAAGTTAAAACTGTTAAAGGAGCCACAAATTACCCCACACAGAGGTTGTTAATTTATTTGGCTCAAAATGTGAGAAACCTACTATTCTCATCCCTGCCTCATCCACCATGTTGCTGTGTTCTCATCCACCATGTTGCAGAGCTCTTATCCCTGCCTCATCCACCATGTTGCTGTGCTCTCAACCCTGCCTCATCCACCATATTGCTGTGTTCTCAACCCTGCCTCATCCACCATGTTGCTGTGTTCTTATCCACCATGTTGCAGAGCTCTCAACCCTGCCTCATCCACCATATTGCTGTGTTCTCAACCACCATGTTGCTGTGTTCTCATCCCTGCCTCATCCACCATGTTGCTGTGTTCTCATCCACCATGTTGCTGTGTTCTCATCCACCATGTTGCTGTGTTCTCATCCCTGCCTCATCCACCATGTTGCTGTGTTCTCATCCACCATGTTGCTGTGTTCTCATCCCTGCCTCATCCACCATGTTGCTGAGCTCTCATCCCTGCCTCATCCACCATGTTGCTGTGCTCTCATCCACCATGTTGCTGTGTAGCCCAATACAAATGTGTATTTTCCCATAAAAATATATCATAGTCTACATTGATCTAAAAACCAATAGAATAAACTATGCCTACTGGAAATGGTGAATATGCCATCTGCAGCTATATGCTATTTTTAGCATATCAGTAAAGACACCACATATTTGGGTTTTTGAAAGCCCCCACTACTTCCGTCGTTATTCACACTGAATTGGTTGTTGAGTTTTCGTTGTGAGTTGGCTCATCCAGTTTTGGGTATTTAGCAACCAGTTTAACCCTTTAAGACCTATAATATCCAATAATTGAATGATTGTGTAAAGTGGATCCTGCCTACATCACACTCCTTCCTTGGGTTCCCCTGGTTCCTGCATGGATGTATAAATGTATTTATACATCCATGGGTTCCTGCTGCAGGCCTACGGTAGAATGAGGTCAGGGGAGTCGTGGGGACCAGGGTCGGGCCCAGCTTCGCAGCTTCCTGTGTTGCCAACTCCACCCACTGTCTGGGGCTGGGCCTCTGCAGCTGTGTGGAAGACTGACAGTGCAATCTTGAGGTAACAGAGAGCGGTGAGCTTCCAAAAAAACGCATACACCCAGACACGTTTGGGTCAAGTTTATGTCTGGATTAAGGAATAGTGTAGACGCCTATTTTCTCACACCTTTACCACTTTCGTTTATGTTATTGGCCTAAAGACACCGAAAGCAGAAGCCTGCTTAGATCATCACTTCCCGTGTGGCCTACGGTTTTGTCCATTCGATGCACCTATGTACAGTATTTTTGATCCTGCTATACTATACCATCTGACTGCGCTCACAGATTGGTTTATGGTGTAGCTATGCGCTGCAGTTGCACAGCAGTATTATTATAGTATTACAGCTCACTGAAGCCATGATCTTTGTTCACCAATTAGTTTAGATGTGGTTACTTTGCGGCTAGTAAATTCAAACAGTTTCCTGAAAAATCACCGTAAGTGAATCTCTAATTCAGAATCTTCTAGGCTACTGTAGTCGTTGTACACCGGTTTGGATAAAAAGCGTCAGATGTATAGTGTTACGTGTCTACTTGGACTGTTATAATAAACTTGTCCGTCTGCGTGAGAGCACATGACACCATTCATCCTTTACCGATAAAGGAAAAGAGCTCGGAAATAAAAGTTTTTCTCTGCTCTGTGATTGGCTCTCTCCTATTCACAGCGTCGTCGCTCATTGGACAGTATTGATGACGTCATTCACATTAAAACTGCAGGGTGTCAGATTTCACCGCCCACAGTTTCATACATAACAGACCTGAGATTCAGGCGGTAGGGGGAATATTTGTATTAATGTTTTTTTGTAGTTATTGACATGAGCAGGCATAGGCCTATATATTGGCGATGCAGAACAATGGGTTAGTAGTTAGGATATTGAAAATCCTAAAGTAAATATTTTAACAGCATCAGGCAACTGGTCTGGTGTAGCCAATAGTTTCGTTGTACAATTACTAACTTATTTGACCAATAAAAATCATTGTTACAGAATAACATTATGGTCGATTTCGCAACATTATATAGAGAAAACCAATATAACAGTTTTAACTTTTTCCAGAGGTTGTTGCTATTATTGTCGCTTTAATTTTGTTTGAAAGACAGTAAACGTGCGCGGAAACGTGAAACACCAAATCTTGGTGTAAAAGTGTAAAGCGAGGCGCCGCTCATGTAGAATCCTGCTGCTGCCTAGAAGTCCGTACTGAGGGTCTTTTTGTTTTTAATATCCATAAAACATGTTGCCGCGAGGATCGCCCGTCTGGATTGTTCATGGGCAGTTACGTTATTGAGAGAGACGCCGGCTAAAAATGGAGAATGTGTTGTCGATCCTTTTTTGAGAAGTGCGTTTTGGGTGTAACTTTGCCCTCACACCGGTAGTCGAGACCTCGGGAACAGACAGGCAGGGGGGATCGGTCTGGAACTGAAACTCTTATAACACAACTCTTCAGGAAACCTCATACGAACCTGGAACAGGCTGTGAATTCACAACTGACTAGAATATCTTCACGGGCCACTCTTGTGATTATGACCCGGAGCGTGAATTAACTCGTAACCTAATTCTTAAGTTTTATTTTTATTGATTTTTTTCTCCAGCGGAAAGCGATCCCCCTGGCTTCACCGTGTTACTACTTCGCTACAGCAAAGTGCGACCACACCCTCCCGTTTCCTGATAGCACCGAAGATGTAAGCTGGAGAAAAAAAACACTTTCACTTTGGAAGCGCCACTTCTGCAGTCCGGAGTGCCTTTTTTGGGGATATAACTGTGAAACAGAAAGACGGGGCTGCTACGAGTTATGGCCACAGTTCAATAAGGGATATACGTCAGGCTATGGTGAGCAAAACCCACAAGGATGCAGGATCTACCAGACAACGCGTTCACTCCCCGCGTTTTGCCGAAAGGAGCGCGTGGACGATAGATAATGCGGCTGAAACCAACCCTGCCCAAGGAACTAGCTTCTGTGACGGGATTGTGTATGAAAAAGAAAAGGTTGAAAGTTTCTAGAAGGTCGTCACCGCGGGCGTGTTGCTCATTGGGAGGCTTTTATTGGGGAAGATTCATGGAATGATGGTGCTGAAGGGGCGCGCGCTCCCGGAGAGGTCGAACGGAAGTGCCCCGGTGCCGCTTGTGCCCTGTCCAAAGCAGGCACGAGCCTGTGTCTCGTGCCCAAACTTATTAGAATCAGATCAGGTCACTGTTGGGTGAAGTGCCCCAAAGCCAGGAGGGGATCTAAAGTTGTATCATTTGGTGAAGGTGTAACATATAACATCGTCTTAATATTTGTGCCTTGTAAACTAGAATATTGGATGTAATTACATTTTATGTTGTTTTGTTGTTTATATATATAAAAAGAATCATTTTACGTCAGCACTAAAGTAAGGCACATTGTTGGCTTGGCAGCGTGTGATTTCGACCAGTACAGCTTAATACTGCAACCTGTGAATGTACAAGGTAGCCACGGGTGCAATTCTGAAGGAAACATTCAGGGCATTTAATTTAACTGTAAACATGCAACCGAATATGTAATGAACACTGATACATTTAAAGTTATTTTTTGAAGGGATTTTAACCAATTATATTATGATATTTGGTGTTACCTCTGTATACATTGGTTGAATGGTCACAGTTAGACATGATTTCAACTCTGGTCATTCATAGGTGATTGATTTACCATCTTGACACGGTCATCACCATTTGATCTCATCAAACATTGACTTTGGAAATGTCCTGTGCTCTTTCAGAATATGTTCTTGCTCATTATAGTGGATATCACTTACTCTGAAGGACTTTAAGGAAGACTGTTTGGCCAGTTTAACTCTCTTTAGACTTTGTAAAAGAGGCGTGGGAATTTATTGGAACGTAACATAAAATGTCTTAGATATACAATGGGGTGTTTGTCTACATAGTTCATTCTAGAACCCAGATCCAGACAGGAGGAGCTCCACACCTGTATTATGGCTAGCAGTGGTTCTGGGAAGTCAGCTAGCGAAGGGTCCCTCAACAGCCCCAGCGTCAGCCTCCAGCAGAGGAAGAAGCTCTCCTCCATCTGCGACACCTGTAAAGGCAAGGTGCAGCTGGTGGCCGACCTGCTCCTGCTCTCCAGCGAGACCCGGCCGGTCATCACCTCCGAGGGCCTGTCGGTGGCCGAGACCTTCGAACAGTGCCGGGACACGGTGATCGCCCGCACCAAGGAGCTCTCCATCCTCACCCACGACATCCAGAGCCAGCTGAACATGGGCCGTTTCACCGAGGTGGGGGACCGCCTGTTGGAGATGGGGGACCTGGTGGTGTCGCTGACCGAGTGCTCCGCCCACGCCGCCTACCTGGCAGCTGTGGAGACCCCGGGCTCGCAGCCCTGCCTGCCCGGCCTGGTGGAGCGCTACAAGGTGACACGCTGCCGGCACGAGGTGGAGCAGAGCTGCAGCGTGCTCCGAGTCACGGCCCTGGCTGACCTCACCCCTCAGCTCCTCCTGGAGCTCTCCCAGAACATCTCCAGGAACCTGAAGACCCTGACAGATGCTTCCAGCCTGGCCAGCGAGCGAACCAAGGACCGCTTCGCCAAGGAGCAGTTCAAGCTGAGCGTGAAAAGCATGAGCACCAGTGGCACCGCCTTCCTGGCGTGCATCCGAGAGGTGAAGACCCAGCCCAGCGAGCTGACCCGCAACCGCTGCGTCCTGTTCAGCGCAGCGCTGGTCCAGGCCGTCAACGCCCTGGTGGGCTTCGCCACGGAGCCCCAGTTCCTGGGCCGGGCCGCCACTATCTCCCCCGAGGGGAAGGGGGTGCAGACAGCCGTGTTGGGGGGCGCCATGAGCGTGGTGTCGGCCTGCGTGCTCCTCACCCAGGGTCTCCGGGACGTATCCCAGCATCCCGAGAGCAGCGCCAAGATGGCGGACTACCGGGAGCGCTTGCGTAACTCGGCGTGCGCGGTGTCGGACGGATGCACGCTGCTGTCCCAGGCGCTGAGGCAGCGCTCGTCCCCCCGGGCCCTGCCGCCCGTCAACTCTCATCCTGTGAATTAGTTTCCTCAACATTTAACGCATCAACCACCCCCCCCCTCCCCCCTCCCCCCCTCCTCCACGAAGTGAGAGACTCACTCGGTTTGGCCCTGTGTGCCCAGGTTCAGACACAGGGCGTGTTCGGTCTGTTCTGTGAATGAGGAGAGCTTCGGAGGGTCGCCGAGCTCAGAGACGAAATCACGTCGAGGTTTTTGGCCGCGCTGGAAGCGTCTGGAACTTCAGAAGGAACTGACAGCTTGTGCTCCAGCCCCGCTCTTCGCTCACCCGCGCTCCCGCTACTAAAACAACAACAGTGATCTCAAAACCTATCAAGTTTACCTCAGTTTCCCCGTCACGGTGGAAACAACAGACGTGACTATGGATGTATCCTCTGTGTGTGAGCGTTGCCTAGGTGATCTGTAGGAGTACATGTGCTTAGTGAGAGTGGGCAGAGAGTAGCGACGCTTGTGTTTCATGGTGTGAATTTTAATTGGGTAAAAGCTGCTGTGAGTGTGTGCCTTTGGTTTTACACTATTTACCAGACTTACCATAGTATTTGTAATGTGTTTTGATCATGCATGTAACGGAGTATTTATTTCAAATATTAAAAAAATGTTGTTTCTCATACATACGGCTGTGTATGCATCAGGCTGTTCTTGGAGAGTGTAGTTGTGTCGTTAGATGATAATGACTCGCCCTGTGAGTATCTGTGTATCAGAAACTGATAATGTAATGTACAATAACAAAGCTGGTTCGTTATCTAAGATGGTATGCACCATTGTAGTGAACAGTTCTGTCACAGACGAAAGAAGCGTTTCTCATGGTGAATGAGATGCAGCTTGTGCTGGTATCTCCGGAGCCAGGTTCATCCAGGCTCTTTGAAGATATCCTTGAAGGTTCTGTGTGGACTTCTGACGCCGTGATCCTTTCCACTTGTTATCTCAGATTAACCCGGTCACGCCTGCAGCTCATTCCGCTTGTGCTTCAAGTCCCAGATCCCCATTCAAGCCTCACAATCCCCCATCCATGTCACCTCCTCTGTGGCGTCCAGCCAAGACCAGCCTAGCCAAGACCAGCCTAGCCAGCCTAGTCCTAGACCAGCCCAGACTTGCCTAGCTCAGCTTAGCCCCAACCCAGACCAGTCTTGCCTAGCCTAGACCCAGACCAGCCTTGCCTAGCCTAGCCTAGCCTAGCCTAGCCTAGCCTAGCCTAGACCCAGACCAGCCTTGCCTAGCCTAGACCCAGACCAGCCTTGCCTTGCCTAGCCTAGTCTAGCCTAGACCCAAACCAGCCCCCCCTAGCTCAGCCCACACACAAGCCCATAAGCCAGAAATTTCAGCCGACACTCACTGCTCAAATCCTGCTTTAATGAAAGGTTATTACATAGGATGTCCAGCCTTCTGCTTCTGATGTTCTGAATCCTCCCCTGAACGCCGAACTGATAGCAGCTCAGCCTGTTCTGCATTAGAAATCTGTCAGCTTCTGCAGTCACCCCTCCCAGGTGTTCTGCTTGACTGAAATGGAAAACTGTGTCCTGCAGGATATCTCCCCTCAGATCTATTGCTTTGATGTGATTGCACACAGCTTATTTCTGTCGCCTTTCTCAGTGTGTGGGATTGGGCACATTGTTCTCCCCTCTGACCCAGTGCCCTCAAGCCCTCCTCCCTGTCCTCACGCCGGCCAAGCCTGTTGGTCCACAACAGGAAACCAACAGCCCTGCTATCAGGAGTCACTTCCTGTACAGCCAGGCATGTCACGGTCATAATTCTCAAACGAGACTTCGCCCATTTCCTGCCTGAGAAGGGAAGCGCTGCAGTCCCCATCCTCAGGAGCCTCCCCCTTCCCTCGGTGACGACATCACTTCCCTCAGGGAGACCGGTCTCCTGGAGAGGCGACGTGTCACTTCCTGTTTCTCAGCTATGCTCATGTTCACCGATTCACAAGGCCCTGTGTGGCCTGCAGGTGAGAGCTAACAAGGTAGACAGGTTAGGTATACGTAAGAGTGCGGTAACCATTTTGACATGTTAGACCGACAGGTGTGCGGTAACCAGGGTGATCTGCAGGTGCGTGGTAACCAGACTCTTGACAGCTAGCCAGCTGACGCTCTCTGCATTATTGATTGGTCACGCCGATCAGGGGATGCTGTGATTGGTGAGTCCTCAGCAGCTGTCTCCTTATGCAGCTCCCATTACCAGGAAGCGCAGAAAGAGCAAGTAGATGTGGAGTATCACCCTTGAAAAACAGTACATATACCGATACTGCTCTCTGCTTCCTTGATTGTTTAAGGAGAGGTTCAGGATCAGTAACAGGAGTAGTGTCGAGGTCAAGTTTCATAGCTTTACCTCAGTCCTCTTGAAAACCTGTGGTTGAGAGACAGGCTGTCTGAGGACTTGTACCCGGTCAAACCCTGCCTGCTCCCCAGTCTCAGCCCCCAGCCTCTGTCCTCCAGGCCCCCAGCATCTGCTCTCCACCACCCCTTCTCTGGCCTTCCCAAAGTCAGACACAAACCTGCACTCTCCTGCTCGTTCGCTGGCCCTGCACTTCTCTCCGCCCTCCCTCGCTTTCTTTGACACTCTTGTGTGAATGACTTCATCCTCGTGAATGGTTATTTGGAGGGGGGGTGTGGCTGGAGCCTGGAGCCAGCTCTCTAACGGATCCCAGCGGCGGTCACTGCAGACATGGCTCTGGCTTCTGAGTCTCCTGGCCGTACACGCTGTTGATGGTTGGTATCTTCCAGGTGTGTTTGAGAGCTGTGAGACTGATCGATCTGTCCTGAGCCTGTGGCTGTTAGTGCAGCTGAAGATCCTGTTGTTCTTCTGCATCCAGCAATCTGCTTGTTGAAGAAAGCAAACAGTCCTGATTGAAACCACAGAATGTGGAAAGTTGGCTGTCACTCAAAAATATATATTTTTTGAACTCCCGGACCCTTCCCCCGTTTGGCCCACGGTAAGGGTGAGAGTCTGTAGCACATGAACTCTGACCTCTTTCCCCAACCAGGTCTGGCCTTTCTCGTGTCTGTGCTAAGACAGTAGCCTCTTTGTGTTGCTCTCATGCTCTCTCTCCCTCCATCTCTTTCTCTTTCCCCCTCTCCTTCCCTCCTTCCCTCCTTCCCTCCTTCCCTCCTTCCCTCCCTCCCTCCCTCCCTCCCTCCCTCACACACCCAGTCTCAGTGGATGTGTGAGCCTGAGTGAACACTGTGCTTGGACAGAATATTCCTTCTTAGTTACAAACTCATTCAACTCACCCTCAAACACACACACTCACACACAGCCCTCCCTGTGAACCGGGACAGCCTCACCCATCTTTCTATTGTCTGCCTGAGGACCCACAGGAAGACACGCACACACACGATGTGAGGATGCGGCATTCGCCCACCTCCAGCGCCATGCCCAGAACCACCTGTGCTTCTGACAATGCACTACACTTAACATTATTATTTATTAGGCTCTGGAATATATGTGTGTGTGTGGTTAGGTTTTCCCACAGCTGTTAACCGTCTTTATACTTTTGTCCAGGGACGTTTCTAGGATTGAAAGAAAGGGGGGGCTTAGCCCCTGGCATTTTCTGTCGACGGGGGGGGGGGGGGGGGGGGGGGGGGGGGGGGGCTGGCTCGCAGTCCGATGCGAGCCAGCAATTCCCATAGACATCCGTTTTTCACTCGTTTTTCGAACTTGTGGGTTACATTTTTGACGCTCAAGTGACCGACATTTAACCGAGAGCATCCGGTAATTTTTCGAAATAAAATATTGCTATCAATTATCGTGTTTCTTCGGCGGCCCGATAATAATCCCGATAATTATTTAGGGGGGCTGAAGAACATTTAGGGGGGGCTTCAGCCCCCCTAAAACAGGGCTAACGACGCCCATGCTTTTGTCTGCCAGCGGGCAAATCAGAAGTCGTTTTTGAAGCTCTGCTTCCTTTTCAGAGCAGCCCTCCAGCTAATGGCTGGCTGCTGATGAAGCTAGCAGGGCCTGAACAGGAAGAGCAACATTTTATTAGAAAGGTCCTCACACTGACACTTTAACAACAGCAGAACACAGTTGTTAGCTTATATCAACGTTTGAAAGAGGGAGGATTCAAATATCTAGTAACACTTGAGCAGCGAGTGTCCTCTTGACTTCTAAACGCTTGATTATTATAGCTGACGGTGAAACACTGGAATATGAGCGTGAGATGGGTTTCAGATTTGACAGACGCAACGTTTTGTGTTTCTCTGCGACGGGGCCAGTCTCACTGTGTGCTGTTCTAGAGTCTTCCGTGCTGCTGCAAGGCACCATGTGAGGAACCTGTCTGAATGAAGACTAGTTAGAGGTCAGTAGGTCACGTGAAATCACCAGTCTGGACAGAACCAGGAGGAGGTAAATACTGTAGATTTGCATTCAAAGTGAATGTTTAGACGTGTGTGCATGCCTGTGTGTGTGTGTGTGTGTGTGTGTGTGTGTGTGTGTGTGAAGAAGGCTAATCTGAACCAGCAGTATCCTTCTCTACTGGGAACATTCTCAGGGTGTGATGTCATCTTTCCCAGCCCAGACTCAGCCTTCCTCTCTGTCTCACATCCCTGAGGAACGTTACCTATGACAGCGTTCACTAAACGCTCTCTATACAACGTTACCTATAACGACGCACAGTTAACGCTCTAGAATGCGACGTACACTTAATGTTCTAGAACATTACCTCAGTAAAGGCTCAGTAAACCCTCCAGAGGCGAACCAGTTCATGGGGAACAAGGAAATAGATCTAAAAAATAAAAGCAGTTTTGCCCTCATAGGTGTGTCTGCGTGTGTGTATACACAATGTGTGTATCGTATGTCTTTAGGGAGCATGTGTGTGTACATAAGTGCGTGTACGTTGTGTGTGATCCATGTGTGGGGTCTGAGGGTGTGATGTGTACTAAACGTCTGCGGTCTGGGATATTTCTCCGATTATTGAAGAACAGGACGGCGAGAGAGCGAGCAGCGTGTTATTGTTTAAAAATAAGACAGACTGCACCCAGGTCTCCTGCTTGTTCACCCGCCCTGGAACTGGGAGGGAACACATTCACACAGCACAGAGAGGAGAACCCCAGCCAAACTGAAGAAAAGGGAGAGAGACAGAGAGCGAGGGAAAGACTGAAGAGTGAAAGAAAAGAAAGAAAGAAAGAAAGTGAGAGAAAAGGAAAGAAAGAGAGATTTTTGCTCCAGGGTGTTTACTGAGGATGTTGTACCCTGTTCCTCCCTCTGAGGTGTGGTCCACTTCCTCCACACACACACACACACACACACACACACACACACACACACACACACACACACACACACACACACACACACACACACACACACACATACACAAACACACACAGCACAGGCACAGAATGCTGAATCATGTAGTCTCAGCTAAACATTCACCACATCCATTGCACATTAATTCAATTTACTTACAAAAAAAACCACGTACTGAAATCTTAATTTAATGAATTGCACTGTAATACTATCCAAATCTATGTCGGAATGTTTAAATGTGTGAAAGCGTGATACAGTTCACTTGTAATCATTGATCATGACTTATTATATGAACATTGCATGACATGATGTGCGCACATCAGCGCCACCTGCTGGAAAGAAGAGGAACACTGTCAACGTCTTTGGAAGTTTTACCAATCTACCAAGTAATCTGCTGCAGAGAAGTCTCTCCCACACTAGGGGGCAGTATGTGCTTAAGTTTGTCACATTCCCCACTCAAGTCACTAGAGTTTAAAGATGATGAACTCTTCCCATCCCTTCTCATTTTCAGTCGATGATACTCAGTCTCCTCAGAGAGTCTCTGCTGTGAGATGTCGCTGTCATGTGATCAAAATGTTTGAGTGCGTTTGTGTGTGTCGGTTCTGTTAGTTTAGGGAGTCCTCAGTGAGGAGCGATTCACACACATCCTCTCCTTCACACACACACACACACACACACACACACACACACACACACACACACACACACACACACACACACACACACACACACACACACACTGCTTTCAGCTCCTCATCCTGGCTCTGAGCATCCTGTGCGTGTGTGTGAGTGTGTGTGTGTGTGTGTGTGTGAGTGTGTACGTGTGTGTGCATGTCGGCTAGTTTCCCAGACGAGCAGTAATCCCTGTTTGGACAGTATGAATTCGACCATAAATCACCTTGTTTCTGTGTGACAGCTTCATCTGTGGAACTGCCTCACAAAATGACACGGAGGTTCTGACCAGAACCAGACCAGAACTACCAGGACAATAATCAGAACCAGGACCAGAACCAGAACCACCAAAACCAGAACCCCAGACCAACAGAACCAGGATTAGGGCTTTTTGTGTTTTTCATCAACAGCCACACTCGGTCTCACCAAGGAACCCTAGCTGGGAATCAGCTGCCTCAAAGTAGAGCTTCACCTCTGTGCTACCTGACCTGCATGGCACTGTGTTCCTGGACATGGGTGAGACTGCCCCACTGTCTGTCCTCAGAGAGGCTGTGTTGTGTGTCTGGCATGCGGTGGGGGCGTTGGGGGGCGGGGAGGGCTGGAGGAGGGGGGAGGGGTCCGAGGAGGGTGGGTGTGTTGGAAGCGGGAGAACTGGAACATGTGGGGCATAGAAACCCTATTCATCCCCTGGGCAGGAATACCCCCTCCGCTGGCTGATGCATACACACACACACACACACACACACACACACACACACACAAACACAAACACATGTACACACCTCCACACACGCGCCCCAGAAGCCCGTAAAGACTGCAGCATTGTGGGATGTTGAAGTAGGTGTGAGGTCAGGCCAAATTCAGTGCTCTTTTCCTCCCTGGAACCGCCTCACAGGAAAGGGGCAATGATTCGGAGGTCTGCGCCCTGAGACGAGCTCTTGTGAAATCCAGCCCGCTCCGCGAAGGGAGGGAGGGAGAGGGGGAAGAGTGGAGAAGAGGAGGAGAGAAAAGGAGGAGAGAGAGAGAGGGAGAGGCGGAGAAGGAGGTTTTTGTAAACGCTTCAGTCATCTCAGAGAGTCACAGAGAAACTCTGCTCAGCTTTGAGAGAAACATAGAGTGTGTCTCTTGATGCTGATCACCTCTCTCTGGATTAGAGGACCACAAAGTCATCCCTCTGTCCCACTGGACAACAGAAACACAACCCTGGGTTCACTGGACAATTAAAACCAACTCTCGCTTTGCTGGACAACTACAACCCAAGTTTGGGTTCGCTGGATGACTGAAACACAACCGGTGGTTTTCTGGACAACCAAAACACAACCCTGGGTTCGCTGGTGTTACCTGTTGGAGCACAGGGATGTTGGGTCCCGGTGAAGATCGTGGACTATGGTGAGTCATGTTTCTCCTTCCCAGATACAGCTCTCTGCACACTGGGCTCACAGTCATTCTGATGAAAACACATCATTACTCACAAACACGTCACCCTTGTGTAGATACTGCAACTACTTATCCAGAGGAAATCCTTTGCCACCGCACTTGCTCACTGTTATGATAATGTGGCAAGATTTTAAATAGTGCGACATGTCTTGTGCACTTGTGTTTGGTGCAACTGGTCCAAGAGCAGTATAATGATACACTTGTTGGAATTTGAGTGCACACACACACACACACACACACAAACACGCCACACTTCTGAAAAGGGAAATGACATCACATGTGTGTCCAGTCCAAGATGTCTTTAAAACACAAATAGCCAAGTGGACCAGGGGTGGCCCTCTGACAGGGGGGGCTCCGCTGCAGTCAGCAGCACCACAGGCCAAGGGCCGACGACCCGGGCCACAGAGCCATGACACATTCCTCCACTCTGGGGGAGAGAGTCTCTGGTCTGGAGGCCTGGTGCTCAGCTCTCTGATGTGACAGTACGAGGGTGGAGAGAGGAGGAGAACAACACAAACTCTGTCAGGTTCTGCCTTGGCTGCTAAGGGCTCCTGCACGCCCCCCCCCCCCCCCCTCTCTCTCTCTCTCTCTCTCTCTCTCTCTCTCTCTCTCTCTCTCTCTCTCTCTCTCAATCACACTCTGTTAGTCGGCAATGCCAACTCACCACAGCAACTCTCCCCCTTATTCTCTCGTTTCCCTCCATCTACCTCTCCCTCGCTCCCTCCTTCCCTCTTTTTCGCTCTCATTCAATCTTCCCCTTCTCTCCCCCCCCCTCTCTCTCTCCCCGATCTTTATCTCTCCCTCTCTCTCTCGCACTGCTGTGCATTCGCCCCCAGTGTCCACAGGCACACACACCTTCCTATAAAAGCTGACCTTTACAAGGTTACCTCCATCTGTCCGGTTTCCTAACGTGCTGAAACAGAGCAGTCTTTCTGCTGTGGGCCAGAACTGCCATGACCTCAGCAGCTGTTCCAGTCAGAGGAAAGTCCAAGTCACTCTGCCGCTCTGCTCTCTCTCACCGGGAAGGAGAACCGGGCTCCTTCTGGTCCCTGAAAGAGAGACCTGCCACCAGAGCAGGAGACCTGCGAACAGAGAAAGAGAGAGAGAGACAGAGAGAGAAACGATAGCCAGCGAGAGAGAGAGAGAGTATGTGAGAGAAAGAGAGCAAAACGAATAAAGGGAGAATAACGTGAGAGAAAGGGAGAGGCAAGAGAACCAGAGAGAAAGAGAAAGAAAGAGAGAGAGAGAAAGAGAGACAGAGATAAATGAGAACCAGAAGAAGAGAGTATGTGAGAGAAAGAGAGCAAAACAAATAAATAAAGTGAGAGAAAGAGAGAGAACCAGAGAGAAAGAGAAAGAATGAGGCAGAGAGAGAGGGGAGGGGTATGTGCCCAGCTGACAACCATAGATCCATGTCTGTACTTCCTGTCCTTCTGGCTCACTAATGTGAGTGCTGCTGCAGTCTAATGACTAACAACCCCCCCCCCCCCATTACCAGAGCAGCTCGCTGGACCTCTCAAACGAAACCCTTCCTGCTGTGAGAAGCTACGCAGCTTCAAGTCCACAGATCCTTCCTCTGCCTTCAGGCTGAGACAGGTCAACAACACCTGTGTGTCTGTGGAGCTCCCAGCACAGAGACGGACCTGTGCTGGGTGAGGTTAGCTGTCCAGGACTGAGGTCTGAGGTCGAGGCGGCTCTCTGGCTGGACGGGAGCCCTCATACAGGCTGCAGCATCTATAATGCATTTGAGGGTGGTCCTATAGAGCTGGTATAGACCCTAGAGATCTCAGTGTTGATGCTATACTAGCATGACCTCCATCACACAACCATTAGAACGACCACGGCTGCTTTACACACACAACATCTGAGGCTCAGTCCAATGCTTCTCAACGACAGTGTGTGTGTGTGTGCGTTTCTGTGTGTGTGTGTTTAGGAAAGTGCATGTGTGCAGAGAAAGAGTGCGTGTGTATGGAGTGAGTATGGTGTGCGTATACGGTGTGTGTGTGTGCATGTAGTTGTGTGTGTTAGTGCACAGTCTCATGAGGGATCTGATTATGTGCTATAGAGCTCCATGCTGCACAGTTCTCAGAGCAAGGGGAGAAAATATCCCTTATCTCTCTTCTCCCCTGCCTGGGCTTCAGCAGTTTCTCAGAACACTTATGACACACACACTACACTACACTACACACACCACACACACACACAGAGGCAAGCTCTCCTAACTGAATTTTCTAATTGCCCTGTAGAGCGTCCCTCTCCATTAGGCGATGTGGCGGCTGGAAGGAGTGTTCTGTATTCAGAACTCGCTCCTCACACACACACACACGCTGCCGCGCCACAGAGGAACTCCCGCCAGCGCCGTGCGGCCAGCAGGACGTCAGCTCGCAGGATGGAGCGCCCGGCGGGGGACTGGGGGGGCACCAGGACCAGCCAGCACGGTCACAGAACCCGGAAGCTGACCCTGCTCTCCAGGTGTGCTAACAACCTGCTCTTCCTGCCTGCTTCAGGCTCACTGCCGTCTGTTGACGATGCTGTTCACTGCTCTGTTGTCGGCCTTGAACTGAAAGTGGTTTCTGGGGAAACTTGTTTTTTTTGTTGTTGACACCCAGGTCGCTAATCCTCTGTCACTCCAAGACGAGTGATGACTGCCCTGGACTGGAGGAGAGGCAGGCTGGGGAGGGCTGGGAGGGGGCCGGGGGCTGGCGGCCTGGGGGCTGGGCCTCCGAGGGAGCTAAAGAAGGGGACTGGGACCAGAGTTACTGGAGAAAGACCCAGGAAGGAGGCATGGGAAGGGGCGTTCAAACTTCTGCTCAGCCTGGAGACGTCCGAGCCCCGGAGGAGAGGAAGAACACGAGGAGGATGTTCAGCATCAAGGTAAGAGACCAGCACACGGCTTTACAACACGCAACACACTGCTTTACAACACGCAACACACTACTTTGCAACACGCAACACACTGCTTTACAACACGCATCCCAGAGTCTTCCTGTTCATGAGTACTCTGGTTTAGGTTATTTATTTACTTCTGTCTTACGTCTATAGTGGATGTGCGTCCTTTAGTGCATGTGTGTGAGTACATGCATGTGTTTGTATGTGTGTGTGTGTTTGGGTGGGTGCGCACGCGTAAAAGGAAAACAGTGTCGTAGACCAGCGGGGGTGTCAGCTGACAGACTGAAGATAGATGATTACGTACAGGAGCATGACCTCACACACCACAAAATGCATCATGCCTGTCTCCAGGGACGACGGGCTGCTTGTCCTCACGCTCGCGTCCTCCGGTCTGGAGACTCCGGCTCACTGACGGATCGCAGAACCATAACATTAGTCCAGGCCGGGCTCTCTGAGTTGTGTTTGGGCCCTGCCTGTGTTTCTTCAGTAAATGTAATAATAATCACATGCTCTGAGCGTGGGAGGCTGAGAGAGGCTGCTGCCTCTGCGACACAAAGACCTCGTTTGTTGGCCGCAGCCAGACAGGGCAGCCATGATCATACTGCAGGCCCCGAACGACGCATTCCACTGATGTCATAACCCCTCTGACTCTCTCTCTCTTTATCTTTCACACGCTCTTTATCTCTCTCTCTCTCTAACTTCGCTCTCCGTCTCTCTTTCTCCACATCTTTCTCCACCTCTCTCAGTCTCTGAGACCCAGACTCCTCGTGTTCATGACAAGTCACACTGACCACGGATGCAGCAAGCTAGTCGCCTCAGACCAGGTGAATTAGTAAGAACATCAGATACATGATCGCCTGTCTAGCCTGCCTTGGCCTGGTCTAGACTGGTTTTGCCTGGGCTGGCCTGGTCTAGACTGGTTTTGCCTGGGCTGGCCTGGTCTAGACTGGTTTTGCCTGGGCTGGCCTGGTCTAGACTGGTTTGGCCTGGTCTGGCCTGGTCTAGACTGGTTTGGCCTATGTAATCATGGAGACAGCCCAGTTATGGATCTCCATGCAGCACAGAGAAAGCGTTCACCACGGCTGTAATTAACTCTGCTGCTGCCGGGCAGATTAGAGTCAGGAAGTAGCCGCTAAATCACTGTTCATGAATGAACTAGCTAGCTGTCATGAGAAAGGCCCCTCGAGGGCTAGTCTGCATTCACAAGCTACTGGTTTAACCCTTCACATCGACCTCAAGTTCCTACATGAACTTTGACCCTCAGTGAGTGGACGGAGGTCCTGTCGGGGTTGGTTAAGCTGTCATGGACGTGACCATGAAGTGAAAAAGGTCAGGAAGTTACAGTTAAGTTCAAGTTTGGGGTGTTTAGTACACGCGTCTGTCAGAACTAACGTCCCCAGCCTCAGGATGTGATTCCTGGTTTCCAACAGGACATGGCTGCATGTGCAGGAGAAAAGCCTGGTCCTCTGAAGCAAATAGCTTTTTAACGATCCCTCTGAATGGAGCCTGCTGTTTTTTTTAATAATGATCATGTTAGGAGAGATTTAGGGTAATCATATAGTTTCCTCATAAATGCAACTGAAACACACGTCTCATAAAGGTAATTTACACAAACTTCATGGACCAATAAAAGGTATCTGCTAATGTTTATTCAACTGCTGGCTTCCTGGGAACTGAATATTTGGTCATGAAGACGTAAAGATATAAAGACCCCCTTGTGTTTTTACCCTGCATGTGTGTGTGTGTGTTTGTGTGCGTGCGTGTCTATGCATGTGTGTGTCTATGTGTGCGTGTCTGTGTATGTCTGTGGGCGTGCGCGCGTGTGTGTCTGCGTGCGCATGTGCGTCTGTGTACGCCTGTGTGTGTGTTGGCACAGGAGAGCAGCATCTGGAGGATGTGTGTGTCGTCCAGGGGGGGCGAGGAGGCCCTGGGCCACCGGGGGCCAGATAGCTGCGTCCAGGAGGAGGACAGGCAGAGCAGTGTGCTGAGAGGGAGGCTTGGAGGGGAGAAGCACAGGTACTTTAACACCCAGCTCACAAACAGCCTACTGCAGGTTGGATACGCATCTTCTACTAAGAGCCTGGACTTCTTCTCTGTCACAGAGAGCTCCGTTCTATGATGTCCATTCTAACCCTACATCACTATCACACCTGTCCTACACCACACCTAAACCAGATGAACCCGAATTGTAAATGTGATGTCTGACTATTTGTAATGCATTGATAAGTTGAGAAAACACAACTAATATGCGGAAAATCTTGGAGATCTAAGGCTTTGGTAGACTCCTGCAGAGGGTGACATTCCTGTGGTGCGTGTGCCGTCTCTCCTGGACAGCTGCCTTCCCAGCCCAGAGAGACTGGCCCCCTTCAACGGACAGTGTCTGACTGAACAGGTCAGGGAGGTGGAGGGGAGGAGGCTGTACGCAGGCAGGAACAACCAGGCTTCCAGCGAGGACAGACCAGCAGAGGTAAAATACCCACTTCCTGTCACTCGCTGTGGATAGGGAAGGTAAGGTCACATGGACAAGCTTACCTTCCAACTCCTCACCAGCCAATGAATGTGACCCACATACATGTTCCTTGGTTGGTTCCTTCATCCTCTGGGCGTCCGGCTCAGGGTAGGCTTGGCCTTCTCGTTCCTCCCTGCTGCCACACCCCTAAAGAAGAGAGAAGAAGCAGGGAGGGACAGATGTAGGAAAGAATGTATGTGCATGTGAAGACTCTGGACTCAGCTGACAACTATGACTCATTGCTTGCTGCACAGTCTGTCTGTCTCTCTCCATCCTGCTCTCTGTCACTCTCTCTCTCTCTCCACCCTGCCCTCTGTCTCTTTCCATCTTTTTCTCTGTCTGTCTCTCTCCATCCTGTTTTCTGTCTCTCTCTCTCTCCATCGTTCTCTCTTTTTGCCTGGCTCTGTCAAGTTTACTCTATCAGGCACTCAGTTTCCACTGAGTACATCTGGTGTGAATGGTTCCAGAACCCCAAAAAACTGAAAACAACAATCATTTCAATCGAAACAAACCGAGAAGGGAAATAGATCAGTTTCCACCCTCACAGTGGTGTTGCGTAACATCAGGTTGTTATTGCTTTGGTTTGAAGGGAATCTCCGTGTTTGAAGACAAGACCCTCTGCCTGGGCATGACCCCTGACCCCCAGCACCCTGCTCCCCTCTGCCACACAGACTCAGGACCCCTGACCAACAACAACCACCTCAAGGTACCACACACACAGTCAGCGCCTGGATCTCTGCAGGGCTGGCCCTCTGTTTATGTATGTGTGTGTTTGTGTGTTTGTGTGTGTGTGTGTGTGTTGCAGCTGCCCATCCCTGAGGTGAACGAGGAGAGATGTTGGGAGGTGGAGAATACAGAGCAAGACCCTCAGGATCAGACAGCCAAGAGAAACCGCTCTAACTCTACTAGTGAGACCTCTCTACCTCTCCCTCTACCTCTACCTCTCTCTCTATCTCTCTCTAAGTCTTTAAGTCTCTCTCTCCCTCCCTCACAGACGCCATCATTGTGTCCTCAGGTGTTCATCCCTACTGGATAGGAGATCTGGACTCCATCATCCTGAAGTCGTCTAACCCCTGTCCTGGCCACACACACACAACAGCTGCTGGTTTCTACGGCAACAGGAAGTCCCTGTCTCAGCAGTTGGAGTTTCCACAGAACAACACACAGGTACTGTGAGTGTGTGTGTGTGTGTGAGAGAGAGACCTACTGAAACTGTGTAAGTGTGTGTGTGTGTGAGAGAGAGTGAGACCTACTGAAGGTGTGTAATTGTGTGTGTGTGTGTGTGTGTGTGTGAGAGAGACCTACTGAAACTGTGTAAGTGTGTGTGAGAGAGACCTACTGAAGGTGTGTAAGTGTGTGTGAGAGAGACCGACTAAAGGTGTGTAAGTGTGTGAGAGAGAGAGACCTACTGAAGGTGTGTAAGTGTGTGTGAGAGAGACCTACTGAAGGTGTGTAAGTGTGTGTGAGAGAGACCTACTGAAGGTGTGTACGTGTTTCTGATGTTTCTTCCAGATGGTTCCCCGGCCCTCTCGTTCTCTCAGCTCCGCCCAGCTGGTCCAGTCCTGCAGCAGCATCCAGGCCTTCGTCATCTGCAACATCGTCCTGGTGAAGGGTCACGGCAAGGTACCAGTACGCCCCACCCACCCCCCCACCCCCTCCTGACCCCCTCCTGACCCCCAGACTACCAGAGCTGCATGGCACTGGTGCTGTAGGGTACTGGTGTGGTGGAAATCTGACTGTTCTGCTAATGCAGGATACTGCTACTGTAGGTTAATAGAAACTCAGCTGGGTGGCGACTGGTTTCCACAGGTTACTGTTTCTGCAGGTAACTGTAGGGTTCTGGTTCCACCGGTTACTGGTGTGCTGTAGGGTTCTGGTTCCACAGGTTACTGGTGTGCTGTATAGGGTTCTGGTTCCACAGGTTGCTGGTGTGCTGTAGGGTTCTGGTTCCACAGGTTACTGGTGTGCTGTATAGGGTTCTGGTTCCACAGGTTGCTGGTTGACGGCAGGTGTTTTGCGTTTTGTTGTGCCCAGGGTCTGGGCTTCAGTATCGTGGGAGGCAGGGACAGCATGTACGGACCCATGGGGATCTACGTGAAGACCATCTTCCCTGGAGGAGCCGCAGCAGCTGACGGCAGACTGCAGGAAGGTGAGGGGGCTCGGGGATACAAACGCATATATGTCTACCTGAAAAACTGGTGCTATGTATATTAGATTAGATTAGATTCAACTTTATTGTCATTACACAGGTACAAGTCCAGGGCAACGAAATACAGTTAGCATCCAACCAGAAGTGCAAAACAGTTATTAACAACAGAATATAATAATATGGATATACTCAGAATATACATATTATGAACAGTATAGACAGAATATACAGGGTAAATCCGGGTATGTACAGATACAAATTATACAAGCAGAAATTACCGGGTAGCATGTATGTACAGGTAGTGCAAATGATGCGATTGAGCAAAAGAACAGATGTGCAAAGTGAACAAATGTGAGCAAAATGTGCAGGTGGTGCAGTAACAGATGTGCAAAATGGACAGATAGTGCAAATAACAATTCACATATGCAAGTGGTGCAAATGTAAAAACAGAATGTGCAAATATAGGAAGGGGGGGGGTTCTATGGGGGGGCGGGGGTTATATAGGGGGGCGGGGGTGTAGTGGAGTTCAGGAGTGACACAGTTCTGGGGAAGAAGCTGTTCCTCAGTCTGCTGGTTCTAGACCGGAGACTCCTGAGGCGCCTGCCGGAGGGCAGGGGGGCAAACAGTTTATGGGCGGGGTGTGAGGAATCTCTACGGATGCTGTGAGCTCTACGTAGGCAGCGCTTCCTCTGGATGTCCTCAATGGTCGGAAGAGTAGTCCCAGTGATGCGTTGGGCAGTTTTCACCACCCGCTGCAGTGCCTTGCGCTCAGCGACTGTGCAGTTCCCGTACCACACTGTAACACAGTTTGTTAGGATGCACTCGATCGCGCAGCGGTAGAAGTTCACCATGACAGCTGAGGACAGGTGGTGTTTCCTCAGTGTTCTCAAGAAAAAGAGACGCTGGTGAGCCTTCTTGATCAGGCTGGAGGTGTTGGTAATCCAGGACAGGTCATCCGAGATGTGGATCCCCAGGAACTATCACATGGCATTTACCACACACGTTTCCTTGTGTGGTGACTGATCCATCTCTCTTCATCTTTCTCTCTCCTATGTCTCTCTCTCTCTCTCTCTCTCTCTCTCTCTCTCTCCTCTCCTCTTTCTCCCTCTATCTCCTCTGTCGGTCTCTCTCCCTTGCTCTCCTCTGTCTGTCTCTCCCCCTCTCTCTCCGCTGTCACTTTCTCTCTCCCTCTCTCTCTCCACTGTTTCTCAGGAGATGAGATCCTGGATCTGAATGGAGAGTCTCTGCATGGTCTGACACATGAGGATGCACTTCAAAGGTTCAAAGTAAGACCACAAATCACCCAGCATGCACTCTGCTAAATTCCTGAGAATTTAGCAGAGTGCAGCCTGAGAGAAATTGTTGAAAACGGTTAAATAAGTTAAATTACTAAATTAAATGCACGTGCAAGTACACTTAAGAGCAACTTATTGGATCAACTACTTCCTCTTCCTTGTTTCTCTGCAGCAAATAAAAAAGGGTCTTTTGACCCTGGCTGTGCGGACCAGTCTGCGTGTTGGCGCCCTCTGTGGCCAGGCACCGACTGTGCAGCTGTGCAGGTCTCGATCCCTCAGCTCCAGTACAGGCATGGCTCAGCCCAGCGGGGAGCTGGGAGACTTCCCGTGCCTCAACACCCTGCCTGAGAAGCCAGGGGACCGTGTCATGATGGAGATGACCCTGATCAAAGGTCAGCGTTCACCCCCTTCCCCCCTCTCCTGGGTCCCCTGGGCACAGACAAGGGGACATGATTACTAGTGATGCTGAAAAAACAATTAGATTGAGAATAAGGAAACTTTTTTCCTGTCAAGTCTACTTTCAATCTCTCAGTTTCCACTGACTACATCGGGTGCGGATGGTTCGATGAATGAAATGAAAACAACAATGATTTTAATTGATGGGGACAGGGAAATCGATGCCATTGATGAAATAACATGAAAGGCCCTTCTGTGTGTGTGTGTGTGTGTGTGTTGGGTCTGCAGAGGCTGGTGTGGGGCTGGGCATCGGTCTGTGTTGTGTCCCTTCCGGGGACGGCTGTCCTGGAGTCTACATCCACACCCTGTCGCCCGGGTCTGTGGCACACATGGACGGCAGACTCAGGTGGGGTCATCAACTAAAGCTAAGGAGCGGTTAAGGAGTCAGGCTAGTAATCAGAAGACACCTGGTTCTAACCCCGGCTTTGCGAACATGACGTTGTGTCCTTGGGCAAGGCACGTCACCTTACTTGCCTCAGGGGGGAATGTCCCTGTACTTGCTGTAGGTCTCTCTGGATAAGAGCGTCTGCTAAATGACTAAATATGAATGTCACTACCAGTTAGAATGAACATGCTTGTTATATAAACTAACTACTTCTAAACGCTGAAACACACCTATCAAGCTTTCTAGTCAGTGATGTCCAACAGTGTTCCTGGTTGGGAGTCAAGCTAGCTTCCTCTTTGTCTCTACTTTCTTCCTGACCCCAGGCCTTGATGTCTCTCTCTCTCTGTGTGTGTCAGATGCGGGGATGAGATCATGGAGATCAACGACACGGTGGTGTATAACATGGCCTTGAACGATGTGTACGCTGTCCTGAGTCGCTGCCCACCTGGCTCCGTCCAGATCATCATCAGTCGGCACCCAGACCCCAAAGTACAGGACCTCTCTTCCTGCTGCACACTGCACACCGCTCACTGCCCCCTGCACACTGCCCACTGCACACTTCCCACTGCACACTGCTCACTGCACACTGCCCACTGCACACCGCCACTGCACACTGCCCACTGCACAGTGCTCACTGCTCACTGCTCACTGCACACTGCTCACTGCACACTGCACACTGCACAGTGCTCACTACACACTGCCCACTGCACACTGTACAGTGTTCACTGCTCACTGCTCACAGCACTCTGCCCACTGCACACTGCACACTGCCCACTGCACACTGCTCACTGCACACTGCCCACTGCACACCACTCACTGCACACTGCGCACTGCTCACTGCACACTGCCCACTGCTCACTGCTCACTGCACACTGCACACTGCTCACTACTCACTGCACACCGCATGTTTCCAGTGCTTCGGTTACTGACGGTGTTTCCATGGCGTTCTTTCTGCGCAGGTGTCAGAGCTGCAGCTGAACGAGGCGATAGCCAACGCCGTGGAGAGAAGCAAGCTGAGGAGGGAGAAGAGCATGTGGAGCATCGACGGTAACAGCCTCTAAACGCACTCAGCTCCCTCAGACTGATGACTCACGCTGCCCCTCTCTGCCAGACCAGGGCCTGACAGAGATCATTTCATTGTGACATCACATCCTGCCTGGCTGCCAGTGGCAGGTCCTGGGTTTCCTCTCAGAGCGGATGGTGTCTGAGATAAGCTGCGCAGATGATTTTATGTTTAGATCCGTAAATTAGGAACTGGTTTGGCATTTCCTGTCCGACTTCCCGGTGCTCAGTAGGGTCTGCCTGTGTGTTTCTGGCAGGCCTGCGACGCCTGGAGCCCTGCTCCCACGGCAGGCAGAAGTGTGAGTGCTGTCTGGAGAGGAGTATCAGTCAGATGACCACCAGGAGGGCCCAGAAGACCATGACTCGCTCCTGCAGTGACAACACCCACACACACCACCGCTGCCCCAGGACTGGATCTGGACCTGGGAAGACCCACATCCTCCAGGTCCCTCCCCACCATCCCCCTGCAAGGGTCCACAGTCTGGATGCCCCCATGGTGAGCGAGGTATTCCAGAGTCTTGTGCGTGAACATGACACACCAGGGTTAGACAGTCAGAAGATCAGAGCTCCAGGTTCCAGCAGGATGATGACCCTCTCTGCTGCTGCCTCCTCCCAGGGTCCCATGACTGAATCCTGGTCTGAGAACAGGCTGTCAGCACCGGTGTACATTGAAGATGACTACAACATCCCCTACAACTGTCCTGCTACCATCACCAGCCTGCAAGGCCCAGACCTGACCGCAACAGGCAGCAAGGTAGCTGGACTAGCCATGCCAGTGAACTGAAACCTGGAATAAGGGACTTCCTGGTGTGTCATTTGACAGTTCTCTGTGTGCTTCCTCTGTAGTCCAGAGTGCAGGGCCAGGGCCCGGGGCCCCAGCAAGGGGGCAGCAGGCCCCCAGATGCTTGCAGTGTAGAGGGCGGGGCAGGGGACGATACTGGCTCCAGTGGAGGCTCTCCAGTCAGGGAGGATGAGGACTGGAGCCCCTCACACACCAGCTGCCAGGTACACACACACACACACACACACACACACACACACACACTGAGGTACCAAAGTGTACACACACACACACACACACACACACACAGACTGAGGTACCAAAGTACACACGCACACACACACACAGAGGTACCAAAGTACACACACAGGTACTAAAGTATACACAAACACACACACACACTGAAGTCCACAGTCTATACACCCCCACCTGAGGCACCTAGAACAATGTTTACCAGCTCTTCAGATTCAGCTCACACCAGGTGACTACAATCCACACACGCTTTCACTATGCAACAAGACAGGACGTATCAGGATAAATGTCCATATATGGTATCTGAAACAGGCTGTCCCTGACCAATGAGAAAGCACCATTCAGTTCCATCACACCAGCTGTAGATGATGCTCTGGACCGCAGTTTCCTGTCACAACTCTAACCACCGGCAACAGACCTTTCTGACTGTACAACCTCTGTTCAAATCCATCCTGCGCTCATAACTGTGCTGTCTCTCTCCACCTATCTGTCCTCCGCACGGCCGCAGATGTTCACCAGCGTTTACAAGGCTCTGAGAAAGATCCTGAGGTTACTGTTTAGAAGTGTATGTGAGATCGCCTCATCTGTTCCGCCTGTGCTGCTGCTGCTGAGGCCTGAGTCCTGTGTCTTGATGCTCGTATCGGTGAACGCTGAAGTGTGTGTGCGTGTGCATTTGTGCGTGTTGCAGGAAGACTGCGTTACCATATTTGTCCATCAGGCATGTGTCTTGCGGAGCATGCGCTGCGGCTTGTGTGATTCGGGCTGACCTGGCCTTCGCCTGAGCGAAAGCGCTGCGCGGCACATGTGATCCGCTCTCTGCGGTCGCATCGCTCTCACAACTTCCTGTTTGCGTTACAGGAAGTAGAGGGCGAGAGAGCGCACACAGGAAGCAAAGAAGCTGATTGTTCTTCTGCCTCTCCTCAGCACGACAGACTACACACAGGTAAGGGTCATGCACGGGTAACGATCGGGAATTTAAGCAGGTCAGAGGAGTATTATGGGATGGATTTATGAACTAGACTGGCAGATCATCTCTGGGCTGTGCTACAGTCAGAGCAGTGGTTCTTTTTCATTTTCTGTTCTAGAATGTAGAACATACAGACCAGGGAAACATCTAGAATCTAGACACTGATTCATTCACCAATGACCCATTCATTTGAATTAGATGTGTGTGAAGACATCTAAAACATAGAGGAGGGGAGGGCATTGAGGCTGATTTAAGGCAATTATGTTCATGTTGTAATCCTAGTCAGACCAGCTGTACTTACCCACTCCTCCATGTCATCTTATTCTGTGTATGCTGGTGTGTTTCAGGCTCTGTCTCAGTCCCCCTGCTCGCCCAGGGCTCCAGACCCCCCCTGAGAAGACAGGGCCGCGTGGAGAAGCTCTCCCGACAACAGCTGCACGATCCCTGGGTTCGAATCTCCGACTGCTCCTCCGAGCAGGAGCTCCACCCTCCAGACACACAGCATCCAGACGCCACACGCCTCACACAACATCACAAACACACACATACTCACAGCTCGGCCACAATGGATGAGAGAGAGACCACATCTGAACTGAACGATTCTGTCTTGGATGGCCCACCAGAGTCCCCTCTCTCCATGACCCAGTCCACGAGGTCCGAGGACCCCCCAGGGGGGAAGAAAGGGCCACCAGTGGCCCCCAAGCCCTCATGGGCCCGCCAGAGCTTGAGGAGCATCCGTAATGGGAGGAGCCAGCAGGAGAAGGCCACACCTCCGGAACACAGGGCTGGAGTGGGAGGGACCAGAACCTTCGGTGTGAACCTTCGGTCTGCTTCCTCTGCAGCCAGCCTGTCAATCAAACAGAAGATCCACTCGTTCGAGACGTTCTCCAGCCCCGAGGGGGTTCAGAACGGGAGCACCAGAAGAGCGCTGGGCCCCTCCAGCTCCCTGCCTCTCATGGACAAGCGGGGGGCCCCTTCCCCCCTTTCCCCTCTTGCTGCAGACAAGGACAGCAACATCCGGAGAGCCAGGGACGATCTGCCTTCATGTGAAGAGGAAAAAGTTATAACCACCTCTCCCCCTCCATCCTCCTGCCCCCCTGGTACTCCTTCCCCTCCACGCTCTCCAGCCTCTCTCACTGTAGCAGCTCCTCGCCCCGACCCCTCTCCCCCCAACTCCCTCAGAGTCTCCCAGAGCCCCCCCGAATCAAAAGACTCTCCAAGGCATGACTCCACTCTCGACAGCAGCTCCCCACCAAAGGGGGCCTCTCTCCCAGACGCAGCCCCGGAAACAGAGCCGCACAATGGGGCTTCAGACTCCTCCGTGCTGCCCCAAGACCTGGCCCCCAGGAGGTCCAACAGTGCCAGGACGGAGAGTCCTCCAGCAGAGGGAGACGAGGCCCAGAGCCAGCTCAAGCAGGCCAGCCATCGGACGTGTAGCCTTCCCCTGGGCACCTCTACCTGCCTGGACGGCTCAGCGCTGAGGGGTCTGGAGGGAGAGAGTCTGGGGAAGATCCTGTCCTTCAGTAAACAGGTACACTAGTGTGTGCAGCATGAACACCATCAGGCCCAGTTCACCAGACGTAGATTAAGCCTAGTTCTAGACTAAAAACAGTTTTCAATGGAGATCTTCATTGAATGTTTTATTTACTTGAGGACTATTCTTACCTTCTCTCTGCAGCTGTCTCATGCTTTCATGCGTTCCATGAGCTCCCTGCCCGCCTCTCCCTCCCCCTGCTTGGCCGGCCTGGGTAACCCCTGGCCCGCCACCCCTCCCGGAGACACCACCAGCCTGGAGGAGCCCGAACCTGCCCACCCCGCCCCCCAGAACCCTGGAGCGGACGGTGCGGAGAGGGGCTTCTCTGTCAGGTAAAACACGGATGTTCTCCTGTGGTGGAGGAGAGGCAGGTGAAAACAGACTTAATTACTGGCTGGCTCTGCAGCAGACTGCTTCTGAACAGTCCGCATAGTCTCTGGAGGGGAAGTGTGTTCAAGCTGAGTAAGATTCTTTCCCATTTCTACTTCCTGTTCCGAGGTTGTATTTGTGGTGCTGTCTAAACATAGTGTGCTGTCAGCATACGCTCACAGCGTGCCTATACTGAGTTTCTATACCCTCTGCAGAGATTGGAACCCTATCAGTATCAGTCCATACAGTTCAAGTATGTTTGTGTGTGTGTACACATGTCTGTATGTGTGTATGTGTCGGTGTGAGGAAGTGGCTGAACGTACATCCTGTCTGTGTCAGTTTGGCAGAGCTGAGGGAGTGCACCATCGAGAGAGGAGAAGGGGCAGGACCTGACCAGGGGGGGCGGGACCGCCCACAGGCCACGCCCTCCTCGGCGTGCGCTCACTCCGTCATCTCAGCCATACCCGCGCAGGAAATCAACCGGATGATACAGGAAGTGAAGGCCCTGGATGAGGAAACACTGAAGGTGGGAGCTGCTGGTGTTTGGTACCTGACAGATTCAGATCAGATTCAGATGACTTGTTTTTATCCCGGTGGAAACTCCTTCGCAGCAACGGCAACACAGTCTGGCAAAAGTCTGCGTCAGTCTTCGTCAGTCTCTCTGCTCTGTTCTGTAGATCAGGGTCTTACTAGGATGATTATTTGAACACGTTCCATCATCTTAAGCTCTCCAAGCTGAGGGGCTGTGGGGGAGAGTTGGGATCAATAGCAAGCGGCTGAGGCAGAGGTCGTTATCCCTGCTGTTTAGACTCTGAGCTTTGCTCCAGTGTAGTTTACTGTAGTTTACGGGCCCAACAGCAGGAATCTCAGAGCTGAATGGGTGGTGTTAAAGTGCTTTCCCTCCCACGCACTTTCTCAAACACGCACACGTGCATACACACACACATGCATGCACATGTGCACATGCCCACACACACTAACATAACACACACGCGAGCACTACCTGGGAGGCTTTCAGGAGAGCAGAGGCTTTTAGACTACCATATACTGGATTGTGTTTCTGTCCTCCATTTCCGTTCTGAGGTTATCAAAGCCTTTGTCTCTCTCACATACATGCACACACACACACACACACTCACTAACTCACACACACAAACACGTAAACTCCCACACACACAACACTCAAAAGCCTCCCTGAGGGGTACTTGCCTCTGTGCTATAGAGATCATTTGGATGCCTTCCCTGTCTCGATGTCATCATTCTTCTTTTACTGCACATTGAGGCAGGCTAGGAGACTCCTACTGCCTGGAGCTGCCTCAGACTGCCTCGGACTGCCTCACACTGCCTCATACTGCCTTATCCTGCCTCAGACTGACTTAGACTGCCTCAGACTGCCTTAGACTGATTCATACTGCCTCTGACTGCCTCAGACTGAGTCATAATGCCTCAGACTCCCTTATATTGCCACGGACTGCTTAAAACTTCTTCAGACTGCCTCGGACTGCCTCAGTTGGCCACCCTCCAGCATCTATTTAGTCTGATACAGATTCTGAACCATGTCTGCTTATTCACAGATGGTCAATGTTAGTTCTCTTACAACAGCACATCTGTTGCTCTGTGTGTGTGTGTGTGTGTGTGTGTGTGTGCATGCACGTATGTACAACCATGCGTATATGTGTGTGTTTGCTGCATCTTCTGGTTCATTTAGCAGAGCACTCACATCCCCCAGGAGCATCATAGCACCATCTGCTGTTCACAGCGACTCCCACACACATGCACGCACACACGTGCACACACGCCAGCGTTCACACAGATCACACTCACATACTGTGGCTGTCCTGTCACAAACACCAGACACATAGTGTGTCTCTTAACAGGGCCATCTAACTGTCTCACTGAAAGCAAAGGAAGCAGAGCGATATTCTGACCTGCGTTTGTCTTTCTCCTCAGCAATTTGAGGACATCCAGGTGGTGATCTTACACAAGGAGGAAGGAGCAGGCCTGGGATTCAGTATCGCTGGAGGCATAGACCTGGAGAACAAGGCCACCACAGTCAGTAATACATCACTGTACCACAACTCTCCCTCTCCCTCCCTCCCCCTCCGTGGCTCCAGCCTGCCAGCTGTGTCTCCAGCCTCCTCCCTGCTCTTCCAGGTCCACCGGGTGTTCCCGCACGGCCTGGCCGCCCAGGAGGGCACCATAGAGAAGGGGGACGAGGTGCTGTCCATCAACGGCCACACTCTGAGAGACGTGACCCACGCTGATGCTACGGCAACGCTGCGGCAAACCAGGGCCCTGAGGCTGGCCGTGGTGGTGGTCTGCAAGAGGCCAGAGGCCCAAGGGCTGGAAGCCGGAGGAGCAGGCAGCATAACCAAGCCTGAGGACTCGCTCAGCAGCCAGACAGAGGCTAGTACCACAGGTGAGGAGCACCAAGAACACTTGGGGACTCCTGTCCATGACTGAGAGGGCTGAGGTGTGTTCCAGGGTGCAAGAACGAGTGCCTGGTTTGAATCCCTGACAAATCTGCTCCTCTGTCCTCTTTTCCCAGCGGAGATGGGGGCTAGCGTGACGGTGAAGCTGGAGAAAGGAGCTGGGGGGGTCGGCTTCAGCCTGGAGGGGGGAAAAGGTTCCATCCATGGAGACAAACCCCTGGTCGTCAATAGGATCTTCAAAGGTACTGTAGGCTTACAAACTGGGACCTGAATAGATGTTTTATGCACATATGGTCGCCCCCACAAGTATACATTTCTAGATGTGTTATGAAAATCAGTTCCAGCTTCTATGGCAGTTTGAGAGGAACAGAATGCCCTTTCAGGGGACTGTAACTGTAATGTATCTGTATTGTATGTGTCTGGTTTACATATGGTATATGGTATATGTCCATATATTATATTCCATTTGCTGTAGCAGTTGTGACACACGATTACGTGATGCTGTTTTCTTTCACCAGGGGGTGCTGCAGAGCACAGTGGGCTGAAGACAGGAGACGAGCTTCTGCAAGTGCAGAACTTTTCCCTCCAGGAAATGACCCGCTTCGAGGCCTGGAACGTCGTCAAGGCTCTGCCTGAGGGACCTATCACCGTGATTATCAGAAGGAGGGAAGAGGAGGGGAACTGAGCTGGAAGGAGATCTGACCCAAACCTTCCTTTCCCTCTGAACCAAACCTCCCTCTAAACCTAGACCCAAACCTTCCTGTCCTCTCCTGGTCTTAATCCAGAGCTTCCTGGTTCCAGTGAAGACTGTCTAAACAGGACCTGCTCTGTTCTGTCTCACCTGTAGAGGGGAAACTAGGGGTCAGGTTTAATCTGACAGAGCAAACACATGAACACATTTCCACAAGCTTTTCACTATCTGGTATAAGGAAGTGAACAGTACTTTTGAAGAAGCAAATATGAGTAAGATAAAGTTAACTGTAAGAAGGTACTTAAACTCAAAAGGCTATAGGATTTTTTTATCACATTTTCGTCTGTACTGTACACAGACTAAATTAAGAGGAAACAGCAGGTAAAATGGTGCTTGGATCAACCAAAGACTACATACCTGCACATGCAGACTAAAAAAATTACGTAGTATTTCGTTTTGCTATTATTGTTCATTAGAAATGTCGAACAAATATTTTGAGATGTATGACACGCCTGGATGAGTTACTTTTGGGAATAAATTATGACCGACTGAATCACGACGTCTTCATTTGTGCAGGTGCATGTGTGAAGGGTGGACAAGGGGAATGTGACGAGAGTAGAGAATGAAGCGTGTCTTTGTCAGGCAGGGGTCACAAGGTAAAGCTGAACAACATTGGATGGAACCGTCAGTTCTTTTATTCATGATGCTGGTGAAATACAAAAACCAGTACAGGAGGTCAACAGTCCTTTTTTTCTCTGTTCGTTCAATCGACTTCTTGGTGTTTAGGAAATCGTCCATAGCAGCATCGCCTCTCTATCCACAGGACAGTAAAGTCCTCTCAGTCACACACAGGGTGAACAAGATCATCAGATCACAATCAAGGACTTAAGAAAACAAGCGAGCAAAGACACCGTATCCTCTGACAGGGACAGTGAAGTGGTCGAGAATACACAAACAGGGCCTGGTGTCATGGTTTGGAGGCAGGGAAAAGCAAGCATGTGGAATGGGACATGAGGTGGAATACAGCTCTAAGTACCATCTTCGGGTCACTGCGACCCGACAACACCGCTGTGGTACCAAAGGTGAATCACAATGACCCGAAGGCAGCAAAAAGGTTAAGAAATCTACCTAGGATAAATTAAGTGCTGTGTAAAAATTTTAAAAAGGAAACTTAACAACAGGCTACTTAAAAACAAGAGATTAAAAAACATGTTTATCATCCAGTAATTGATATATGTATATATTGTATTTTAGTGGCTCCTCATTTTAAGATCGGAACCTTCTACATAAAAAGGTTCCTGGCCATGCCCCTGCCTTGGACAGCTAAAATACACTCTAGGTTATTGTTCAAGCTGTGTAAATATTGCCATTTGTTCATACTGCAAATACCTGTGCTTCTTAGCAGTGACTGTGAACATTACATAACCTTTACAAAACCGTATAACCTTTTGTAAAACTCTCTCTTGGAAGTCGCTTTGGATGAAAGCGTCTGCTAAATAAATGAACACGTAAATAACACGTTGGATAAAAGATCAACAGTCCTTGGCCCGATGGGAGCAGACAGACCCAAACGGGGAACGTTCAAGGTCCGGGCATGAGAGGTGAGTCACTGGCCCACCCCGACCATCCAGCAGGGCGTGTGTGAGAGTCATGCAACATGCATGATACTGGACCACAGGAACACAGCAGTCAGGACAGGACAAAGGAACACACTTCCATAGTTACAGGGTTCCATAGTTACAGAGTTCCATAGTTACAGTACCAAAGAGAAGGAATGCATATATTCCAGTATGTACAGAATGTAGATCTCAAATCTACAGGCATTTTTTTCAGAACAGGACATTGGTATGAACGTGTTCCTGGACAGGAAATGTTAAGGGGGTTTTCTTCTATTTTTAATCAATTTGGCAAACGTAAGAGTTGCTTCTTCTCTGGGTGCAGAGTCTTTAGGAAGGATTTTCCTTCACAGGCCAATACTAAGGACTCAGTAAGTGCCCTGCTGTACACGACACACACACACGGACATAGACACACAGGCAGACACGCACAGACGGAAACACACAGGGACACACGGGGACACACACACACAGTGTCTGTTATATGTACTTTATGTGCTGGAGGAGATTAGCAGCCCTACACTTCATCTTGATGTCAAGTAGAGGGAATCCTAGCCGGGGTTTTTGATGGCCCCATGTTTTTCACTTGATACTTTGGAGGAATTTCTTGTTATTTTCAGTTTGAGTGCTGTAAGTGGAGTAACCTTGGACCTGCTTGGACCTGAGTTAACCAGTGGTCGGGTTGAAGGTGAGGTTGGGGTGAGGTTCACGTAAGGTTGAGGCTGGGGTGAGGTTGAGGGTGAGGTTAAGGTTGGGGGTCAGAGCCAGGGTCATGTGCAGGTTCAGGTTCAGGCTGGTATCAGTGATCCTTGAGGGTGCGGACAGCCTTGGCGAGGTTGCTGTAGAACTCTGCCATGCTGGACGGGAAGAAAGAGTCGACCACGGAGCGAGGGAGGAGACCACCCAGATCAGTCTGGAAGAAGCTGAACACCTGCGTCTTGTTTGGCTCCCTGGAGACACAAGAGGAGGAGAAGAGAAGAGAGAGACACGGTCAGGATTTGGCGGTAAAACGACTCCTGGGTGAATTCAGCTCACTGGCCCCCTCCTGTGACAGACTAGCGTCTTTACAGAATAATTTAAGAGGTGAATATTTGTATTCTTAAAGTGTATACATGCTGCTTTTAAACTGTCTTTAAGGCCACATGTTCCCTCGGTGGTGTTTTAAGAGTGGAGCAGACCAGTGGAATACTCACGCTGAGATGGGAACACAGATGCATCCACAGGGGTGGTTGAGGCCCCGCACGTACCCAGACTGAGGGGGGCAACTGGGGTGGCCCACATTGGTGGCTGCACGAACCGAGGAGACAAAACAAACACACCCAAACATAATTAGCTTCACCTACAGATCATATATAATTTTTTTTAATCCAGCTAAATGGCTGTTACCTTGCCTTGTTTTAAGAATGGCATAGCCCAGAATAACCTGTGTTATAACGAGTCAAATGAACAAATTAACCTCTTTGACGCTACGCTAGTTTGAATAGAAGACGTTATTGCGTACCGTTGGAAGTGATGGTGCCGTCTTCGTACTGCTTGACCAGTATGACGTCTACAAAGTCTCGCGGTGCTATGATCCCCATAGCTGCAGACGGCGTGATGGTCCGACACACTGACACGTCCTGGCAGAAGGAGAGACCGCACACACACCGACTTGAGCAGAGGACACAGGAGCCGGCTCGTTACAACACACACAATAACACAACTACACGTGTGCCCGCTAGTGTTACGTGATTTGCCTGAGTGTGTCAAAGACAGACTTAAGAGTTGTGAGGTGGGCTTACAAAACACGACACAAATAAGATGCCGGTAATTTTCCTTCAGTCTACATTGTGCGTGTGTGTGAGCGCTCACAGAAGGAGAGAACTGCACAGCAACAACGTCATGGATGAAGAATCATCTACCTTGATGAAATAAAAACACAAGCGATGTAATCAAAAAAACATAATATCGATGGAGATGATTTAAGAAAACAAACCCAAAAAAAGGGACTGACACGATATGACGAGGTTGCGAAAGGGACATCGTGCTGGGAAACGTACCTCTGTGACTTGCTCCAACAGCTCAAACTTTTTCACGTTGTTGTCCCACTTGACTCTCATGCCGTTGGGCACCGGCTTCAAACACTCCCACACCTTGTCTGGACTCCCATTAACCACACCCTCTCCTTTGTACCTGCCAGAGGAGCAGGGAGAAGTACAGAGGAGGTGCAGGGAGGAGGAAGAAGGGGAGAAATGGGAAGAGAAGGAGGGTGGGGAGGGGAGGAGAAGGGAAGAAAGGAGGTACAGGGAGGAGGGAAGGAAGGAGGAAGAGGAGGAGGGAGGAGAGGAGAAGGAGTGAGGAGGAAAAGAGGCACAGGGAGGAAAGGAGGTGACGGGAGGAGAGGAAGGAGGGAGAGAGGGAGGCACAGGGAGGAGGGAAGGGAGGAGAGAAGGAGGAAGAGGATAAGGAGGGAGGAGGAAAGGAGGCACAGAGAGGTGGTGGAGGTGGTGAAGGGAGAGAAGTTGACTTGATCATACTGGAATATATGTCTCATTATCTTATCTGGTGTCTAGAAGCAGCAGACAATCTTAAGCAATGCCAAATGGTTAAACTAATCCCCATAAAACAGTTAACTGCTCTTAGTGATAAGAAAGACAGCTGTGGAGGACTGGAAGGCGCTTACACATTGCCCGGGAACTCCGTGGACGGACGCCAGGACACGATGACATCATTCTAATAAATGAAAACATCATGAATTTTTAGCTCATAAGATCATACATTGCTATTTCCTTTAACGGCTGCTTCCTGCATGTTTAGCTACGGTAGGACGTGCAATGAAAAACAGATCAATTAATATCCCATGCACTGGAAACAGATGGACCAAATTTTGTTTATATAACACTTGATATTACATTGCATGTGCTCAGCCACGTATGCAACTGTGGGTAACTATTGAAGCGAGTCATCACATGACAGCCAGACATTTGGACGTTGCTACTCACCGATTTCTTGCAGACTTTCCACCCAGACTCGTCTTTGGTGTAGCTTATGAGACTGTCGGCTACAGTGTTTGCTTTATGTTGATAGTCCATGTCAACAGCTCCAGTTTGCAGCGATTAAACGGGTCTACCGACCGCGAGCCAGCTCGTGACAGCTAGCTACTGTGCGCGAGCCAGCCAAGAAGACGTATGATGATGGTCTCGAGCGCTGCAATTTTCAGCTATACAGTACATGTAGTTAAGGTGGTTATACTAACTATTTACAACGAAGACGTGGGTATCATGTTAAACAATTGCCATGCGAATTATATGATAAACTGGCTGTAGTCTGTTTTTTTTCTTTCCCTTTCACTTTCAACACAAATGTCATTTCAGTCAGAAGACGTTTCCGAGTTACAAACCCCCACTTCCGATCACACAAACTGCATGCTGGGATTTGTAGTTTAGACCGGAGAGAATGAAAATCCAAAACTTGGTAGAGATTTAAGATCAGATTTTCTTTTGAATTTACCATTTCCCATCGTAAACGATCTTAACGACGTAAGAAATGTGCATGAAATGATGAAAACAATGGGCACCCCAGACCCCTGGGGAGTAGAGCTACACAAAAGCCAACACAATCAAGATATTTGGGTAAAACGACAAGAGGTCACACAAGGCGGTTTAGAGAAGCATTTATTCATGAGCCTAATAGTCAGTTTTAGGTAATAGGATGCATGACTATTAGCATATTGAAACAGCAGGTAGAATATACTGTACATGCACAGAAAGAAACAGCATTTTCCCTCTATGAGCAATCCACCTAATAAGACCACTTTGAATCATTTGTGCTTTACAATACACCCCTACCATTTTCCCTTCATAAAAACATGACTTGAAATAGTTTACACAAATTACACAGGTTTACACATTGGAGCACAATAAGTCTTTCGATGCTGACACGTTATTGTCTATGCTAGCTTTGGATTTCTTCTTGACCATCTTGCCATGCCTGGCTTCAGACTTGAGGTATCTCTCCTTGTTGTGGATGACCTGGATGTACTGGTCGGTGCTGCTGTGCTGCTGGTCGCTGCTGGAGGCCAGAGAGGCCGAGTCCGACTCCGTCAGAGAGGGCTCCAGCTTGGGTCGGGAGGTCTTGGGCTTGACCGGTGCCTGGATGCGTGGGCTTGTCTGGGCTTGTCTACCAGGGGACTGCATGTGTCTCCTGATGACCGCTGGAGGAACTTCGGCTCCTCTGATGTTGACCTGGGAGCTGGATCGGGACCCTCCTTCCTCCCAGTCTCCCTCTGCCGTGTCCCCCTCTCCCTGCTGCTGGGTGGAAGAGCACCCCCTGGAGGAGTAGCTGTCCTTCGCCATGGACAGCTGACTGTCCGCACGCTCCCCTATGTAAAAGCGCGTGGGCTGGTGGAGGTCGGAGAGGGAGCGCGGCCGGAGCGTCTGACCCAAAGCCCCCCTCCTCACGCTCTTCCCCGCCTCCTCCTCCTCCTCTTCCTCTTCCTCGCTCAGGTGTGGCTGTGAGGGGTGAGCACGGTGGGCGTGGTGGTGGTGAGGGGTCCGGGGGGTGTAGCGTTTGACGTTGCGGGGGTACAGCTCCAGGACCTCCGCAGGGTCCTCCATGCGGTAGTGCCTGGGGATGCGCGTGGCCGAGCGGAGCATCTTCTTCCGGGCCTCGTGCTCGTTCACGATGACGTAGCGCGTGGAGGGAGTGCGCCGGCTGACGTAGCTCTGGGCTGTGATGATGCCTGCAGCCTCGGCTGGGTGGATGGGGCGGATAGTCTTTCTGTAGAGGGGGTCAGTGTGGATGTTCTCTGGGTAGCGGGCCGGGGGGATGTACACCCCCTGGTGGTATGACTTGGACCTGCACGTACCGCTGGGGCCTCCTAGATACGGAGGGTGCCTGGAGGGACACAGATGTAACAGAATAATTCATTAGGAGTCCTCTTCCTTGAGGTATACATGTGTGTGTGTGTGTGTGTGTGTCTCTTTGTTACTGTGAGCAGGAATAAAAGAGAGACAGAGAGAGAGAGACAAGTGAGAGACAGAGGGACAAGTGAGAGAGTGAGACAGAGAGAGAGAGACAAATCAGAGACAGAGAGAGTGAGAGACAAGTTTGAGAGAGAGCGAGAGAGAGCGATAGAGAAAGAGATTGAGATACAGAGTGAGAGAAAGACAAGCGAGAGAGAGAGAAAGAGAGAGAGACAGAGAGAGAGAGCAAGTGAGAGATAGACAGAGACAGAGGTAGGGGACCTGTTGGGCATATGTTCCAGTCTCTGTTTCTGCAGCATTGACACAGTTGGACTTCTAGATGTCCCAGGAACACTGCTCCGGTTCAAATCAGCCCTGGACGCCGACTGGGTGATGGTGCGGATGCTGTTGCCGCGGCGAACAGGCGACTGGAAGTTGGTGACGCTGCCGTTGCGTCGTGGCGACGGCGTATGGATGGAGGACTCGTGGCTGGTGACGTCACTCTCCTGCTGGTCAGACTTCTTCTCTACTGCCGTCTCGGGGGCCTGGAGACGGGCTGGGGTCAAGGGTCACAGACGAGGAAGTTACATCACACAAACACTACCTGTGTTGTACCAATGTCAAGGAGGAAGTCATGACGGGAAGAAACGAACGTCTTCCCCTACCTGCAGCCAACTGGAACACTTTCTTCTTGTCCTCCGTCCGCTCCTAACACACAAAACAGTGAGCTTGCAGAGCAACATCAGAAAGGAAGACCATGTACACAGAACAACAGGCTGGCTGTGGTGTTCAGTAGCAGCTGGTACACAGTGTGATGGATGGGGATGAAGCTCACAGTCTGAAGTTGCTGTCTCAGCTGGTTGTTGGTGAACTTGAGAGACCTAGCGATGGCTTGCAGGTAGTAGATCAACATGCTGAAACACACATGACCTCATTACTCACCCCCAAGTACGGTAGTAAAATGAAATACTGCTTTATATGAGTGTGTGGATGTGTGTGTGTGTGGATGTATGTATGTGTGTGTGTGTGTGTGTGTGTGTGTGTGTGTGTGTATGAATGTGTCTGTATATGTACGTGTCTGTCTCTATGTGTGTCTGTATGCAAGTGTGCATGTGTCTTTGCGTGTGTGTGTGTGTGTGTGTGTGTTATAAAGTGTTTTTGCATGTAAACTCACAACAGCAGCAGCAGTCCAGGCAGCACCACGACAGGACTGGTGACGTAGTTCATCACTTTACTGAACCACAGAGGGAAGTCATTGGCTATCGTATCTGAGATGATGTCGTAAATCTTATCCTGACCACTGCGGAAGGCGCGCGCACACACACACACACACACACACACACACACACACACACACACACACACACACAGTAATTCTTCTCCTGTGACCACAGCGGTAGAGAAAGCCATTTGCCAAAGTGGCAGCTCATAATAATAATAATAATTACATCCGCACGTCGATCCTCGACTTTGTACAGTTTAAGAGTGTGGTTTGTTTTAAACAAGGCAGCACTTCAATCAGCTAACAGGAGGCCTTACCTGAAGGGTCCGCAGTGTTGGGACGGTCTGTATCTGACTATAGCAAACACAGTGGGCAGCATGCACAGGAACAGCATAAACAGAAGCATCGCCAGGTAGAAATTATTCGACCTGAAAACAACCAAGAGTCACGTAAAAGAGCAGTGACATAGTAGACTACAGAGTGGAGATTTAGGAGCTATAGAACGGTAGTTTTGTATTTGTTTGACCGTGAACTGTTGAAACGCTGAGGCAAACTGCAAGAATGAGATATAGTAATGTGTGCACTTTCCACAGGCATTCATCTCATAGCCAAGAGCTGGAGATTCAGCAAGTGCTTTGTAATTATCAGGAGATGTGTCATCATCACTCGTTCTCTCTTCCGTTCGGCTGCGGTGTTTAATCGCTCACATGAAGGGTATTCCTGCAAAGTGTGTATGAAACTGAGAGCAACAGAGAGGCTGAGAGAGAGAGAACGAGCATGTGAGCCTTTAGGTACTTCATGTCCTTTATATATGTTTGACATCGAGTGTCTGCGTGTGTCTGTGTGTGTGAATGAGTGTGTGTGGGAGTCTGTGTGTGCGTCTGTGCGTGTGAGTCTGTGTGCGTGTGTGAGTGAGTGAGTGTGTGTGTGATAGTGTGTGTGGATGCTGGTATTTCTGTCACATCTGGGAGTGACTGATAAGGCCTGAAAGAGGCAGCGGCAGGCTCGTTACATAAATCTGAGTGGGCTGATGGCTTGGAGCTGTGTGTGTGTGTTGAGAGATGTGTGTGTGAGTTGAGAGCTGTGTGTGTGTGTGTGTGTGTGTATTGAGAGCTGTATGGAAGCTTGCCACAGAGATGAGCTTGTTCTTTCTCATCTCGTTCAACAAGGGCTAGAAAATTAGATGTCAAGGAGGCAGTCAGACCAGAACCGAACCCAAACAAGAAAAAGACTCTGTGTGGAATAATTATATTGGTGTGGTATGAACGGTCATATACTGCATCATGTTTCTCTCTGCTGGCTGATGAACAAACACATTTTCAGATGGAAACATCATTCAGAAGAGATCAAAATTATACGAGAAAAGAGAGCAAGAACAAGTGGAGGAGAAGAAGAGAGAGAGAGAAAGGGAGAGAGAGAGGGATAGAAAGGGAGAAAGAGGCAGCGAAATGGAGAGAGAGGAAGCTGACCTGGAGGCTCTGAACACCTGTTGATGAGGCACGTTACAGGTGAGCACAGCCCAGCTCCTCAGGTACATCAGACCTATCAACTTCATCACATTGAAGGCTGGGAGACAGGGGGAGAAGAAGGCGCCCATCCTGAGGGGAGAGGAGTGGAAGAGAGAGGAGAAGACGAGGAGAGAGGAGGGGAGAAGGGAGGAGAGAAGGAAGAGAGAGGGTAGAGAAAGGAGAGGAGGAGAGAGGAGAGGAGGGGAGAGAAAGATGAGAAAGGAGGGAAGAGAAAGAGAGGAGAGGAGGAGAGAGGAAAGGAGAGGAGGGGAGAGGAAGGGAGAGAAAGAGGAGAAAGGAGAGAGAGGAACAGGGTAGAAGAGGACAGAGGGAAGAAGGGGAGGTGGAGGAGAGGAAAGAGGAGGAGGATACAAGTATATGGAGGACAGTAGATTAGGTTTACCCCTCCTCCACAGCCCCACATGCACCCCTGCCGGGGTCAGCTGCACCTCATATAAAACACATTACAGCCTGAGTCTCTTATCTTCGCTTCATTATGTTCTCCAGGGAGGGAGACGGTGTCGGAAATGACCAAAAGAGTCCCAGCCCATCCAGCCATGGAGCTGTGACGGAGAGCTCCCTGCTGGAGCAGAGCCCAGCCCAGGGTCAGAGGGCTCTGCTGAGGGAGACGAGGTGATTTCTTAACTGTCATTCCAGCAGTTTCTCTGTTGCTCGGTAACAGGGATACTGCATGAGACTGTAATGTGGCAGGTGTACGGCTCTTCCACAGAGGGCAGGACTCTGGAGTGTTCGTGACGAATATAAATACATCCATACTGCAGCTAGCGTCCTGTAGCAGCCCACCTTCAACTGACTAGGCCCTGTACATCCTATCCTATCCTTAGAAGAGTGGAACTAGACTCACCAGATCATCCCTTGGTTGTATATAAGATGAAGAACGTTCTCAGCTATCTTAAACTCTCCGTATTCAGGCTGAGGAAAGATGTCCAGAGAAGAGGAAAACATAGAAACAGGAAAAATTGAGACGTGTGTGTTTAGGGGAAGTATGTCATTCCATTTCCTGCCTCTCCCGTCATCTTCTACTGTCACCAACAACGATGTTTGTGATGTTTCAAGGTTAAAAACAGGAAAAAGCAAGGATTTTTCTGGAAGTTGTGTGTGCGTACAAACTTGCTCTCCAGGTCCCAGCAGCAGCAGTCGCTGAGGTAGCGAACAACCAGGCCTCGGATGAAGTCGATGAGCAGGATGCTGGCCACCGTGAAGATCATATCGATGATAGACAGTTTCAGCATCTCCTGAAAACACACACACACACATAAAGTAGAGCAGCTGTCCCCTCTCTCCCGCCTCCCCCTCTCTTTGCCCCTCTATCTCTTCGCCCCTCTATCTCTTCCCCTTCAGTGTTTTCCTTTCATGAAATGCAGGCTGGCGTTGTACTGTGATGAGCATCGCTCACCTTTGACACTTTCATTATGTTAATGCTCGGGTTTAATGTTTCAATCCATACTCTGTCAATACTTCAGGGTCGTCCCTGGGACAAACAATTGCAACGGGACGATGCATTTTCATTTTTCTTGTCAGCTTAATGCCTGTAAGGACTATTAAAGGAACGCATATGAAGGATGAAGCGAGTGATTGTCTAGTCAGAGAAGGATTTGGAGGGAGGAGGTTCTTGGAAACCCCCTGTTGAGGTAACCGCTAGCCTGGAACAGCTCGGATACGCAGCTCACCCCAGTATTATGTTTCATAGTGTTGTTTTCCTGTGAGAGATACAGTATTGTTGTCAGGGAACTTATGGAAGCCGTACAGACTTGTGACGACACACCTGTTTTAGGGGGAGAGAAGGGGGAGGGCGGGAGAGGAAAGGGGAGGGGAGAGGAGGCGAGATCAGGCACCTGTCCTACGTAGGTCTCCCAGCATGGATCCTGCTGCGATCTTGTGTTCTTCTCAGGCAAACCGGTGTGGTTGTACGTGGTCGTCATGGTACTTTTGGTGCTGTTGTCCATCACCATGACGATGGTTTCCAGGGTGATATTCCTGTGTCCGGAGAGCGAGACCAGAGTGGACAAGTTCTCCTCCCCAGGCTGGGAGATGGTGGCCATAAAGGCGCTGGGGTCAGACCAGTTGGCTGGAATCCCTTGGACCTGAAACAGGGAGAAAAATATCCTTTTGATCTGCTGCATGACCTCTGACCTCTGACCACTTATTGTTATGATAAAGACAATTGAGGAACAGGGCTGGTGACAAGAACCCCAGAGGGAGAGATGTGGTAACCGAGGTCAGTGTTGGACACTCACAGCCGAGCTCATGATGTTGACCTTGTCCAGCAGGGCAATGATGAGGCTGTAGAGGTTCCCCAGGTACAACACCAGAACTCTGGAAGGACAGAACCACACGATTAGGGTCAGCTCAGGCCCTCACCCCAGATGTGGAGCGTGAGGGGTGGCTGGTGATGGAGGGAGACGCAGGGGAGAGGAGGGGAACCTGGCCAGCTGGAAGCGGAGGGACGTTCTGGGATGGTACATCTCCAGCTGGGACACCAGCTCGAACGCTGACGGGGCGATCATGGTGATGAGGGATACCACCACGCTCACCTGCGGCAAACAGGACGTGACATCACACTGAAGGCCACTGGCCACGATCAGAAGTGTTTCCTATGACAGGTAGGCCCACCCTTCACCTCGTTCTTCTCCCACAGGGTCAGCTCTGGTTTCTCCTGCTCCAGCTTCTGAGAACGATCCACCACAAAGTAGATGATGTAGATGCTGCCCGCTAGCGACAGGAGCACCAGGATGTTGGCCAGGATCCGAAGGCTGATCAACACGGCCCTGTGGTGGAGGAGGAAGAGGAACAGACCAGGAACGAGCTGGTTTGAGGCCCACACCACTTAACCATGCTAGCTAAGCAGGACATACAGGATTTACAGGATGGGGGTGTGTTGGTTCTTCATGATGAAGAGCGTCTAGTGGGCCTGAGGGGAGGGGGATGGCAGAGCGGGGGTAATGGAAAGGTTCTGGGGGAACGGGGGAGGGGGACGCTGCATGGAGGCTTCTGGAGGTATTAATCTGGTTTTAATGTGTTCCCAGGTCTGATGATGTTCTGATGGTGATGTAGAGGCTGTCACCAGCAGCAGTAAAAGGCGGTTATTATGAGTTATACCAGGAAGGTTGGGACCTGGTGAGCTCTGCATTACAGAGGACTGGGACAGAAAGTGTAAATACATCAGGTCGGGGAACACAAGGAGGAGGCGGAGGGAAGAGGAGGACTGTGGATCAGAGTAGAGGAGGAGGAGGAGGAAGAGGAGGAGGACTGTGGATCAGGGGAGAGGAGGAGGGTGGAGGGGAGAGGAGGAGGAAGAAGAGAAGGACTGTAGATCAGGGGAGAGGAGGAGGGAACAGGAGGAGGAGGAAGAGGAGGAAGAGAAGGACTGTGGAGCAGAGAAGAGGAGGAGGGAGAAGGAGGATGAGGAGGAGGATAAGATGGTTCTGAGGATCAGGGAAGAGGAGGAGGACTGATGGAACCAGAACACTTACAGACTAGTATCCTTCTTCTTCTCCTGTTCCTCCACGATGGCTTCCTGAAGAGACAGAGGAGAGCTGGTGAAATATTCACACAACACACGGAAATGACACACCGACAGCTTCTGCTGACTGTTCCAAGAAACACTCAACAGCAGTTCCAGAGTTCAGGATGGAGGCTGGTTGAAGGGCACCCGTAGGGAAATCACTGTTAATTCAATGGTACATAAACTTCCCCTGTGCCGAGGACTGGGACTCAATTAAAGACTGGAGATCACTGATAATCACATCACAAGACAGAGCTGTTTCTCTCTGCAGACAGAGACGTCTCTCTCTCTCCCTCTGAAGCTGAGGCAGCAACAGTATGTACTGTATGTGTGTGTGTGTTTGTAGTGTGCTTGCTTGTGATCATTTGCGTGTGTGTGTTTGTGTGTGTGTGTGTAGTGTACTTACATTTATTAATTATCTAGTGTGCTACATTATTCATACTTGTAGTGTGCTTGCATGTGTGTGTGTGTTTTTGTGTGGTTGTGTGTCCATGTAGTGTGCTTGCGTGGGATCATGTGTGTGTGTGTGTGTGTGTGTGTGTGCATGTAGTGTCCTTGTGTGTTCATGTGTGTGGTTTTTCCACGTGAGAACCTCACCCTGATGTTGTTGACGATGGCGGCTCCTTTGCTCTCCGCAGCCTCAGGGTTCCCTATGAGGTAATCCCAGGCGCAGAACACCCGCCAGCAGAACGTGAAGTTCTCATCTGACGCGCTGGCCAGACTGAGACGGGAGTTCTTGGCCATTCTGGTCACAAGCAGGAGAACAGAGAGAGACCATGTGACCAACGCAAACACAGCAGTCAAACCCCACTGTGCCATGACTCAGGCAGGATTAACTAACGATGACAGCAATGGCAGCTGGATCTTCATGAAATTCACGTCATCTCTCTCAACATTAAAAGAGAACAAGTGCTAAAACATCACATCAGTCGATATCAGCGGAGGGATTACTTTCTTAACAGAATGATGAAACTGTAGGCAAAAACGGCCATCCCAACCAGGAAGTACGCGAGCGGCAGCCGGTAGCCAGCGCTGCCGATCTTCCTCACCCTCCCGTAGTAACCGTAGAACAGGACGGAGTACTGCAGGTAGCCCTGTAGGAGCCAGCACACAGGGCCAGGCATGAGCACAGCACAGCTCACCGCACAGTTAAGAACTTACGGCATTAAGAATACAGGTTTTATCTCACAATTACAGTAATTCAAAGAAAGACAGAGATGCAGAGAGAGAGAGAGAGAGAGAGAGAGGGAGAAAGAGAGAGAGAGGGAGACAGAGACAGCGAGAAACAGAGACATGGACAGAGACATAGACAGACTGAGCCTTGCCCCAAGAGACCAGATGGTGTCCAGGTCCTGGGCATGCTCCAGGTGCTCCTTAGGGATGGTCTTGCTCCTGGTCGTCCCAAAAGGAGCTCCCGCCAGCAGCTGCAGGAGAAACACAGGAAGCACACCTGCTGGATCTGCCAGGTATCCCACTACACCCCCCCCCCCCAACACACAGGAAGCACACCTGCTGGATCTACCAGGTATCCCACTACCCCCCACTCACACACCCACACACACACTCAAAGACGTCATCCGTGAGTTCAGGTTAAAACAAAAACGCTGATTCTTTGGATGTGGTTGTTACCTAGGTGATAGGATCAAGGTAAGGTCAGAGGGGAGGAGGTTGGTTAGAGAAAAAAGGAAGGGATGTGATTGGAGGATTGGGAGTGAGTGATGGTTCAGCCCATAGCTGGGAAATTGCCTGTGTCCGTGTCAGAGAGGAGGATAAATCAGACCTCTTTCTCCGTCCAATGAAGCACCCAAAACAAGGTTCTCCTTGTGCCTGTGACACACTCCCGCCACAGGCGAGTCTTTTATGACTGTGTTTTACAAGCGGATTCCTACAGAATCAATTGGACCATCTGTAAAACTTGTCAAATTACATTGTTACGTAATTATTGGTCATCAGAGCTGCATCGAGAAGAACTGTTAATCGGGTGTCGGGGGTTATTGTTGAATTATGTGTGGAATGTGTGTTTATTAATACCTTGGCGTGTGTGCACATCCACATACAAGCACACGCACACGTGTGTGAGCACACACACACGTGCGAGCACACACACACACACGCTAACCTCAGGCAGGACGATGAACGCTCCGGTCATGATGGTGAGGACGATGTTGATTCCGAACAGCCAGCGGAGGAAGATGAAATAGGAAGCCACTCCTGACCCGAAATGACCTCAGAGAGACACAGACGAGAAGGAATTAGCGACACGCATCCTGCAGACAAAACACTTAAGGAGGAACACAAAACACAAACACAAAGATTCTGCAACACACACGGTGTGATTCTGCTGGTCAGATTCACGTCAGCAGCCCCTTAGCTCTCTCTCTCGCTCTCTCTCTGTTCCTGCAGGTTTAGAGAGCAGGAGGGAGGGATGGAAGGAGGGATGACAGAGCCTTACTCTCTATTTTCTTGATCCTCATCTCCCAGGGAATGAAGAGCACCACGATGTTGTAGAGCAGGCGAGAGAGCTTCTTCAGCAGCTGGGGAGGAAACACTCAGCATCACACCCTGGGAAGCACACAGCTGAACACACCAACAGGTGCAGTCTGTTTATGAACTGGAACTCCTCTGATTTCAAAAGCCCAAATGTGTTTATCTAGACTGTGACGGAGTCAGTCAGTTCAGTGAACGAAGAGGATTTCTAATTTCAATTAACCAGAAGCCAATCTTCATCATTAATAATTCATCATCAATTCATTCGCTAAAAGTCAATTAATTTTAATGGCTCTTGGGCAGCCTTGCCCAATGTCTCTGGAACATTTTAATTAAACTGGGCCATAACAACAGGCTATAAATTTGGTGCTGTCTGGGACTATGCGCGTGTGAACTGTGCTGTGCGCAGAGGGAGAAAGAGAAAGAGACATAAAGAAAGTGAAAAAGAGACAGAGAGAGAATGAAAGAGAGAGAGAGAGAAAGAGAGAAAGAGAAAGAGAGAGTGAACATATCTAACATGTCTGTTTGGTCATGTCTACAGTATAACTCAGCCTACAGAAGACCAGGGATATTGACTTCCACACTCAGAGGACCAGAGGAATTAACATGTACAGTATTTTAACCATGAGCGTCTGGCTGCTGCAGTGCAGTAGAAATAACGTCTCGTGTTTTTTAAGCTTGGTCAGACAAAACCAATAAAACGATTTAGCTAAAAGTAGCAGTTTTTTTCCAGGGCTTTAAGTGCTCTGCTGTGAAACAAACATAAATTGTAAACATGCTGTATTTACTGAATACACTGAGACAGCGTGTGTGTGTTTGTGTGTGTGTTTGTGTATGTGGTTGTGTGTGTGGGTTGTGTGTGTGGGTTGTGTGTGTGTGTGTGTGCTGGGGAGCGGTGGGTTTGTGTGTGTGGTATTTGTGCATGGGGGGGTTGTGTGTGTGTTCTTGGGGCGGTGAGTTTGTGTGTGTGGTTGTGTACATGAGGGGGTTGTGTGTGTGTGTGTGTTTGTGTGTGTGTGTGTACATACATCCGCGCCTGCAGCTTGGTATCCTCTGGTCCTGGTCAGCCTGCCTTCATATTTCAACACAATTTCTCGGGCTTGCCTGAGAAACACACACACACACACACATACACACACACACACACACACACACACACACACACACACACACACACACACACACACACACTGACATCATGAACAGGACAGATATAAAGGAGAGATGCATCACAACTGTTTCCCAGTTGAGATTAGCAACAAAGCTTCTGATAATCTGAGTCTACAGCCCCACAGGGGCTGGTTATCATGAATATGAACCGTGATTTAATCAATGATATCAGAATCGGAATGAGTTTTAATCGCCATGTAAGTTGCACTAACATGGAATTTACTGTGGCAGGATGGAGCAAACAATGAACATCCTGAAGCCTTTTCCACACTCAGCACGTCATCGCCAACACACACACAGTCTGGCCTCACTGGACAGTCATTGAGTTTCTAGGGTTTCTTCAAATTCAATCAAATATTTTCCTGCATTTACGTTTTATAAATTTGTTCAAAAGTAAACCTTACATTTCGTGTGTGTGCCTTATGTAGATGCAATCACTTCCCCAAAATATCTGACTCAAAGAATATATAAGAATTCTGTCCAAATATAATATTTGTGGGTTGTTTGAGCAGCGGGAGAAACCCTAAGCGTTCAGGCAGAGATTACTGAGGGTGTAAAATGCAGTTGTGTGTCTCATCCCTGATGATGGTAATAAAGAGCGAACAGCAATAACAGAACGCCCATATAAAAGCTGCCAGTGGGAACACACTCAGCACATCTCAGGAGCTCACAGCCTCTACAGCTTTCTACTGCTTTACCCACACATCTATCTGCCTCTCCCCTTCCACAACTCTCTCTTTCTCTCACTTTCTCCCTGTTTTACTCGCTCAGAGCTCCTACCGATACACACAGCAGTAGAGAGGAAGAGAGGAAGAGAGAGAGAGTCTCAACCAGGTGTGTTAGGTGCAACAGTAAAGAGTTTCTTTATACATATATACATATACTTTATAAAGGTGAGTATGAATATACTGAGACAGAGAGAGAAAGAGAGAGAGAGTGAGAGAGAGAGAGAGAGAGAGAGAGAGGGAGAGACAGAGAGGGAGAGAGAGAGAGCAGCGAGATGAAGTGAGATAAGGGGAAGGCACCAAACCAGAGGTCCTGACCCCAATAAAATGCAGGAACCGTGCGAACGACTGATGAAATAATAATTATCCCACTAATACCGTTTGTTTTCCGTGGGAGGGACCGTTAAGGCAGCGGAGGGGAGAATGTTAACTGTTACTTACCTGGCCGGTGTTTAGTGCTTCGCTAGCTCCTCCTGCTATTATCCAGTTTGACTCCCCTGTTAATGAGCCCTGTCATGCTAATGTCTAGAAGAAGGCTCACCGGAACCATTTGATCTGGAGTATTCAATGGATCCATTAGCATGAGTGCAGACTGAACGACAGTGGCTGGTGTAACTGTTAGGATGTAAGTTTTAAGAGAGTTTTGTAATCAGCAGAGTGTGGCCAGCATCAGTGAAGTGATACACACACTGCTCAGTTTCTACTGTGAATCCTCCACTCCTGAATTCAGACTAACGCTTGTCATTGGTAGCGTTTCTATGCTCAAGTCAGGTTGTGTGTTTGTGTTTAGTGTGTGTGTGTGCATGTGCTCTGGTGTACCTGTGTGTTTGTATGTATGTGTGTGTTGTGTTTGTGTGTGTTTGTCGTACTTCAGGGCCTTCAGCTTGCGTCTCATAGGCCAGGGACGTGTGCGTATGTTGGCGATGATCTCCTTCTGGAGCTGAATGTTCTGGAACATCTCCTCTGGGTCGGTGCTCTCCACGCGATCGTCCTCCTTGTCTTCATCGTCGGAGTGGCTGACATACACATACACACAGATACACACGCACACATACACACACACACACAGATACACCACAGAAATGCAGACACGGCCAAACGCACACACAAACACATAGACACACACACAGATACATAAAAAAACAGATACACACACAGATACATACACACAGATACACACACAGACACATATACACACACACAGATACACACATACACAGATACACACACAGAGAGATGCAGACATACCCAAACACAGACACAAATACATAGACACACACACAGATTCACAAAAAACAGATACACAAAACACAAAAAGACAGACAGGGTCACAGACAGATACAGACACAACACAGACGGCACAACCTTCTCTGGTTCATCTCAGCCTAATACTGTAATGTGATTTAACCAAATCAACTTAAATACATTTAATTAAATAAATTATACATATGGATAAATAATGCACCACAGAGAAACAGGTTCTGTATAAAATCTTTTCAATTTGCTTAAAACCTCTCATTGTACATATTCTGTCTATACTGTTCATAATATGTATATTCTGAGTATATCCATATTATTATATTCTGTTGTTAATAACTGCACTTCTGGTTGGATGCTAACTGTATTTCGTTGCCCTGGACTTGTACCTGTGTAATGACAATAAAGTTGAATCTAATCTAATCTAATCTAATCTTCTGTCATGATTTCAAGCAATAAATAACCTAAATTATAGCATAGTACATCAATAAAGCAATGTGCCTTAATGACACATTGGGTTTTTGCCACATTTATTAAATAAATTACAAAATAGTCCAGATTTACAGTGCCAATTATGATGATACCAATTATACAGACAAGCAGAGCAGAGTAATGTTTTTCTCCACAGAATGTGTTCTACATATTTAGTTCTGTAGCATGCTTTGTATATAATGTTGTTATCAAACCAGCCCATCTAATACACTGAGGACTATAGATAATTTATGATCTTAAATGCTTCGAAATGAAGGTTATCAGTAGGTATTGTAAATCCCACTGGCAAAAAGATGTCTAAAGCCGTTCTAACCACTAGTTCAGAATGATGGAGAGGAAAAGAGGAAAGGAGACAAGGAGACGAGCAAAAAGACACTGAGAGAGTGGAATTGAGGAGACCAGAAGAGGAAAGGAGGAGAGGGGAGGACATGAGGAGACAAGGAGAGGAAGAGATGAGTAGATGAGGAACTCACCCTGGCTGGTTGTCCCGGTAAGAGTAGATTCTTCTGGAGTTCTTCCTCACACTCTTGTGCCTCTTGGATGGAGGTCTGCTGACCAGAGCTGCCTCGGACACAGAACTCATCCTAACGTTCCACTGCTGAGCGTGAGGGAGAACCTGCCTCTGTCTCTTTGAGTAATTAAATCAAAGTTGAGGTTCCATTGGAACAAGTGTGTGAACAGAGTGAGTGAAGTATGAGGAAGAGAGGGTGTGTTTCACTTCCACAAGTTTGGGTTCTCCCCCCCCGGACACGTCAGGGTTCCACTGCGACTCCCTGTAGACTGCCTCTGTCAGAGTGAGGTGTACAAAGCTTGTGTGTGTGTGTGTTTGTCTTGGTGTGTGTGGTTGGGGCTACCTGCAATCCTGGTCCCTGATTGGATCATCCCACAGTCCAGTGATTCCGCAGGCTCCCAGTCTTCTCCATCACTCCAATCACACTACGCTGACCTCTTAAAGGGACAGCGCACAGCCCATCTGCTAATTCAGATATGGGCCACACCCTCCCCCCCAGCCTTCTCACACCCACTCCCAGGCACACATACAGGAGATGTCATTGACTCATTCAATCTATATAGACAAGCTAAACTTACAGTAAAAGGCTGCTGTTTTTGAGAAAACCTCTACATCAATGAGACAGCGTGTGCGTTAATTTACCGCCCTGTAAAAGACGGCTTAAATCGAGTGATGATGACCTTAGATTACTCTCTCTCTCTCTCCCCTTCTCCCACACTCTCTCCTCCCCACACACATACTGTAGAAGGAGATGAGATGTCTTGTCTTTGAGCGTGGATGCCACAGACAGTAAACCATGATATGATAATGAGCCATATGTTCACTTGGCTACTGCCGTCGTTTAGGCGTCGTTTAGGAAGCGGGCAGAAGGCACAGAACGCTCAAATGAGGCCTTGAAGACTTTCACAGGCGTGAGATGTTTAATTGGCCGCTCTTTCAAGGCACTCTGTGGAGTACTTTTAATAGCCAACCCACCCTCACTGGACGGCCGGCCTAACTTTAAATTAGAAATGACAATCTGGAGGCTGAACATCAGAAAGCACTGGTGAATAGATAACTAGGATGTCCAGGAGGGGGAAGGGGGTGATATCAGGTAGGATTGCAAATAGTGGAATGACTTCTCATAGTAAACTAACGTCATATTTCCCAAGATGTTTGAACTGAAGTTTGATGTTTCAATTGTCAGATGTAAGTGCTTTATTGCCCTTAATTAACTTCACATAGTTGAAAGGTTGAAGATACTGTCTCTGACAATCCCATAGGATAGAACGGTGGAATAGTCCAGATAAAACAATCCCAACCTTTTCCACTACGTAATCCACTTGCATAGTTCAAATTTTTGGCAGGCCACTCCATTCATTCACGCTCATCACATGTATTTAACAACAGCAGAAGAAGTGTGTGTTCCACACAGAGAGGTCAAAGTTCAAACCATAGCAGAGATGGTGGGCTCTGCAGATGTGAAATCAACCATCTTTCAGTCCCAAGGTGGAAGATGCTGTAGGTGAATACCTGGGATGGAAGCAGAAACCATCCGGTTCCCGTCCAGCCTCTTATCTCAAGTCTCCCCTGCCCCCTCCAGAGGCCCTGGTCCAGCTCTGGGTCCCTCTGGATGGATCTGCTGTGCTCAACACCGCCTCCACTAAACTGAGAACACAACTTGATTATCCTATAATGACATTGTGCCTGTTTTCGTAATGTAGCGAAAGCACACAAAAGAGACATGGCAGATTACAACACACACAACACACACACTAACACACAATACACACACACGCACACAAACAACACTCACTCACACGCACAACACACACACACATGCACACAACACACACAAACGCACAAACATACACAACACTCACACATACAACACACACAAGCGAACTCACACAACACACACAACACTCACACATTGCATTTCAACTGCTCGATACTCCTGCGATCAACTGCATCTGACACAAATAGACATAATGTCATCAACCGGGCTGTGAGTGCTGCTTTCATGATATCAGATTCACAGCAGAAACCATGGAGGGTCCAGCCGGTCCCCTGTTGGGTGGCGACATTATGGAGGAGGAGGGGTTCTTCAAACCGAGATGGGGAAATCACTCATGAAATGCTGTCACGCTATGGTATGTCTTCCCTGTTCTTGACCCATGAAGTCTACCTATACAGCACAGTCAGTAGTTGCTAGACTGTCCTTCATTTACATTGGTTTACGTTGATTCATTTTAGCAGACCCTTTTATCCAAAGCGTCCTATATACAGAGCTGTGTATGTGTTTCTCCTATATACTTACACTACGGTATCTTCCCTCCTGTACATGTATTCAATACTGTAGATCAGGGGTGGCCAACCCTGGTCCTCGAGAGCCACAGTCCTGAAGGTTTTAGATGTTTCCCTGCTTCAACACATCTCATTCTAATTATGAGGCTTCCATAGAGCTTGATATTGACCCAATCATTAGAATCAGGTGTGCTGGAGCAGGGAAACATCTAAAACCTTCAGGACTGTGGCTCGAGGACCAGTGTTGGCCACCCCTGCAGTAGATGATAAAATAGCTACCTATATAGGAGGTTCAACAGTGGTTTTGTCTACTAAGGAGTTTGGACTGTCCTCTGTTCAAAGGGAGAGGTAAATCTTTGCTAGGTGGAGCGTGCTTAAGAAAACGATGGAAAGTTACCTCAGGATGTTGCTCTGATAGAGAGTGATGATCACAGCCACCCCAATTCACGCCAAGGTCACATCCCTTTGGTCCTCTCATTACCGGGGGCTACGACTTCACACAGCTGAACGAGGCTGAGCGTCATCACCCCTGCAGACACAGCCGCGTGGGCGCGCGAGGTCTATGCGGACGGAGGGGCTTCGGAGCTATAACTCTGAGACACAATCAAGCGCTGCAAAATTGAATCATGAAATCGTGATAAAGACAGCGGCTGCAGTGGCTGAATAATGGCGTTCCCCATGTCAGGGCAAGTCCAATACAGGATTCTCTTTGATCTACTTAGCAGTAAAGCAGATTCACTGCTAAAGGATGTTGGAGGCCGGAGCAGGCTCGGGGGAGAGGGCACAGAGGAGGGGGCGTTCGGACAGACACACAACCCTTCTGCAAACTAGGTGTGTTGAACATACTACAGCGGCTTCGAGTAGATGTTCTGTTTGAAGTTTGACCGGCTACCCATAAGGCTTAATCAATATCCATAGTCATAAAACTAGTTTACATCGTGAATCTCTCCTACCAAGGTTGCAATTCAGTTGATCACAGTACATTTTCAAAAACAACATCACAGCTCTATGCTTGGCTGCCCTCTGCTCTGTAGCAGTCTGTCTTCTGGTCCACAGATCCAGAGAAGGCATCGTGACCAGGGCAGATCTGAAGCTTGGGCTCAGGGCAGGCTGGACAAGAGACAGGCCGCTCCGACACAGCTGAAGAGCTCCCTCTACAGGCGGTCGGGGCCGTCCTGCAGCTAGACAGATTCAGATTCAGATTACGTTATTGATCCCCGAGGGGAAACTCTCTAGTAACAATGGCACACAGTCTCGTCAAGGCACACAGGGGTAAGGGTGTAGAGGTAAACGAGTAGAAGAGGGCACACGGGACAGCGAAACGAGCAGCAGAACGAGGTAAGCAGCTAATCAAAAGCAGCTCATCAAAATGCTCCGTTTGAGACCTTAAGTGTATTCACCATAAACAGTAAGTATACCAGGGGTACCTCCTCGAGAGCCATAGAAGGTTTTAGATGTATCTCTGCTCCAGCGCACCTGAACGAAAGTGTCATCATGAGGCTTCCACAGAGCTCGATAATGACCCATGTATTAGAATCAGGTGTGCTGGAGCAGGGAAACATATATAACCTTCAGGACGGTGGCTCTCGAGGACCAAGGTTGCCTACGCCTGATCTAGACCCAGCATCTATATTGTATTATAAGGGGGTCATGTGGCACAGTGGGTTAGGGTGTTGGGCTAGTAATTAGAAGGCTGTAGCAACAGGACTTTGTGTCCCTGGGCGAGGCACTTTCACCATACTTGCCTCAGGGGGTAATGTCCCTGTAACTGCTATAAGTCTCTCTGGATGAGAGCCTCTGCTATGTGACTAAATAAAATGTATTTGAACTGAGGTATACATTGCAACAGCGTGTCTAATATCTTCCTCCCCGCCCCCTTCTGGTCTGCCCTCTCTTCCACAAATAGCTCCATGTTCCACCTCGACCTCCAGTCAGGGTCAGCCAGCGGCCAAGAGGAGGTCTGGGGTCTGGTTCACATGACGGATTGGCTGTGAGAACATTGACCAAACACAAGAGAGACAGAATGCACACTTATATACACACAGACATGCACTCACACACATGCACACACACACATGCACACACACACACACACGCACAGACATACACACACATACTTAAACTGTTCCAAAGTTTATCCTCAAAATGTGGGTTTTGGGACTGATTTAGCGCCGTCAGTTGTAAGGAGTGCGATCATGTCAGCTTATCAGCAGTAGATGGCAGCAGAGGGCCTGGAGGTTCCGGCCCCATGGTTCAGGACCTGAGAGAGAGAAGAGCTGTCACCTTCACAACACTCCACGGAAATCAAGAAATCAATCAGGAAATGCTCCTGGGAACTTCATCGTTACTTCACTCATTAGACCTAGCTGCTCCTGCTTATTGTTTACTAACGCAATATTAGTATTTTATAACAATTACAATATTATTATTATTACAACCTGTTTTAAACAACAACAACAATGAAATGGAAAAAATTGAAATGAATATTAAACAAGAGTCACAAAGCGAAAAACCCAACAAGACTCGACAACTTCCAATCTGCCCACCCAATGCGGAATCAGAACAGTGACCAATCATGATCAATCTGAGCATGATCAAATCCAAACTAAGTATGTAATCCAGCTCTGTGGTGGAGACATGGCCTGGATGCTGCATAAAATGAGAGATGAGATGAGTCCTGGTGCCAGGCACAGTGCAGCAGAGTCTGGATGGAGACGTCACTCTGCTGCTGTCTTCAAACAGACTTCAAAAGACTGGCTGTGATAGGAGGAGAAGAAGCAGAGAGAGCGTGAACTCCTTCTGAACTTCAAGTTTCTCCTCCACAGCTTCCTCTGTGTTCTCCTCACACAGGAGGAGAGAGAGGAGGTGTCCTTCGTATTAAAGCTGCAACCACATCCACACTCACTCTCTCTCTGTCTCTCTCTCTTTCTCTCTGTGTCCATCTGTCTGTCTCTCTCTTTCTGTCGCTCTCTTTCTCTCTCTCTTTCTCTCTGTCGCTCTCCCTCTCTGTCTCTCTTTCTCTTTGTCTCCCTCCCTCTCTGTCTGTCTCTCTCTTCCTCTCTGTCTCTCTCTCTGAGTCCATCTCTCTGTCTCTCTCTTTCTCTCTGTCGCTCTCCCTCTCTGTCTCTCTTTCTCTTTGTCTCCCTCTCTGTCTGTCTCTCTCTTCCTCTCTGTCTCTCTCTCTCTGAGTCCATCTGTCTGTCTCTCTCTTTCTCTGTCGCTATCTTTCTCTCTCTCTGTCTCTTTCTCTCTGTCGCTCTCCCTCTCTGTCTCTCTTTCTCTTTGTCTCTCTTCCTCTCTCTCTGTCTGTCTCTCTCTTTCTCTCTGTCTCTCTCCCTCTCTCTCCCCCTCATTCTTCCATGTTACATGAAGGAGTCAGCATGTGCAGCAGGAGATACAGAGAGCTGAGCGATGCCTGCAGACTTTAATATGGATTAAACACCCGCTACTGTATGAATGCCAGCCAGCAAAGCCTACTGTTCAAACAAGCTTACAGTCAATCCTGAACCCCAAATGTATCTAAGTTAGCAGAAGGTTCATCCTTTTAAATGACTATCTTAGTAAATTAGGGCTGTGAAGTCGATGTGTCAGCTAATCTCATTAGACACCTCAAAGTCAATGCTGAATATTATCACTTTTCTGCAGAATACATTTTCGTATTGTGGAGAATGAGATTTTCACCAGGCTCTGATGGAGGGGAAGGATTCTAGTTTAGCACATGTGTTTTATAAAGTGACACCCACGTGTGCGAACAGTTCATCCACCTCCATGCCAACCACAGCTAGGCTGTCTCAACGCCCCAGCACAGGCCTCAACTACAGAAAAATCTAGAACATAACCGTAGAACATTCCGGAAGCGTGGAGAAGGAGGTTCCATCAGCTTAAGAGAGGCGGGGCTACATCAGCCAGGCCACCAGAGGTCCGTTTCCAGAGCAGCGTTCTGCGTGCCACCATGTCTGTAAACACCCTGCCACAGAAAGACTGAGGGGGGGGGGGGGAGGACCGCACCTCTCTACCACTGACCCCTGACCTCTGACCCCTGTCTCAACGACTCAGACTGCATGTCACCCCCAAAACAAGCCTCGGCTTTATCCACACCCCCACAACCCTCTCCCAGCCCGCCCCCCTCTTCCTTAGTGGCCTGCCCTCCATCAAACACTTGACCCTGGCCGCACAATGTCACCCTGTGTGAAGCCTAGTCTGGATAATAAAACACATCAGACTCTTTGTTATTGTACCCCTTCCACGACTAAAGACAGATTATCGACCGCTTCAACCATGCACACACACACAGACACACACACACATCAGGTTTCCCAGGGCTTGGCTGCTGCTGTGGTTTTCTACGGCTGTGGAACTCAATCCAACTGTTTATTTATTTTCTCTGTTTGACCCTTTTGCCCTTGTCTGATACTGGTTTTTCTGTGTGTGTCCATGTGAATGCGCGCATGCACGTGTGTGTGTCTGTGTGAATGTGCACGTGCGTGTGTCTCTGTGAGCGTGCACGTGCGTGTGTTTGCCGATGTGTTTTTCTGCCATTGACCTGTAGAAAAGAGAAATTCCTCAGAAAGCCTAGACTACAACATCAATAACGGTTCTCTTTTCAATTTATTTTTAACACAACTGTGCATTTCCTCATAATTTAGCAATTTCAGCCTCCTTCTTAACACACAAGGTGACACAGAATTGAAAACAAAGAGTATTTAACAGTAATGACACTGCAAATTAGAAGGATCAGGTATTGACCGTTAATCTCCCTGAGATTCCCAGTGGCTCCAGTAGGGGGCAGTATACCCTTGGTTGCATTACAGTTATGAAACCTTTGTTCTTCTTTGTCTCACTGCAGCACTGTAGACTGGGTGGGACCCTCTCTACTCCTCTACCTCTTTTCACACAGTTTATCTCTCTCTCATTGCTTTGTCCCTTTATCTCTCTCACCCCCTCGCTCTCCCCCTCTCTCAAGCTGTGTCTATGTGAGTGTGTGTGTGTGTTTGTGTTTGTGTGTGTGTGCGCGTGTGTGTGTGTGTGTGTGCGCGTGTGTATGTGTGTGTGTGAGTGTGTGAGACAGAGAGAGTTACAGCAGTGCAGTAGACAGTCTGGGATAGAAACTCACACCAATCACAGAGCACCATTCATGTCTGCAGTCAAGCTGGAACGGTCTTCAGGTATAATACTGGACGGTGAGCTGATGGATGTCACAGGGCCAAAACAGACAGACTGACAGACTGACAGGCAGGCTGGCAGGGATACAGACAGACAAACATCATAGAAAGTGAAGACAGATCTTCTCCCTGCGTGACCTGAGGTTAACTCTACTTCCTGTCTGCAGCAGGAACAGCACAGGCATGATGGTCGACCACAGGATGACAGACAGGAGATGGACGTCCAAACATAGCCGAGGCTTGTTGATAGAAAGAAAAGAAACTGTGAAGAACAGAAAGAATGACAGGCAGAGGATAAAGCCACGAGGAAAGGTAGAAAGAAATAAAGGGAACGATGGAATGAAGATAGGAAGGAACGAACAAAACGAAAGATGCATGGTCAGTTTTAGTAGTGCGAGGTGAAGAGTTATTACCTAAACTCCCTGGGTGTTAAGATAAGAGCTTAATGCTGCTGTGACGGATATTCTCTAATACTTCTTCCTCTGAGGTTGGTTCTGGAGGCTCCAGACTTTACAAGAAACAGGAAGCAGCAAAGTTGAATGGACTTTGTGCAGAGGATGAAGAAATTGCAGAAACTGCCTGTGCTTCCGTCCTCGGGGAGCTGTGCTTAGATCATGACTGGACATGAGAGAAGGAATATCCAAGTATTGCAAAGTTAAAGTCACACTAAAATGAGCCTTCATTGTTTAGGGACTAGAAAAGCTGTTTAATCGGTGCGGTTTTGTCATCGCTTTTCATTTAAATGATAATTGGCTCAACAGCAACATCATTTTTCTTGTTTTTTTTTTCGAATAATTAATTGCCGGCAGAGCCTGACGACATGCATATAATGTGTTTCCTACAGGAAGGAGCCTTTCCTGTCTCCAAGGACTTGCTTCCCTAAGGTGGTACAAACCTGGATCTGCAGGAGACTGAGTTCACTGTACCTCCAGGGCCACACCCACAGTCAGATGAAGTGTTCCTGCTCCTCAACAACATCAGCGTAGCTGTGAGACAGGGCTCACCTCTGTCTCGCTCTCCCCCCGGTTCCCCCTCTGCAGCTGGAGACGTCTGACGTCGTGCCCGGCAGGGGACTAGAACACGCACCTGAGTGAGGGGGAACATGTCTGTTATTAGATCTGGCTGCAGACAAAAGCTTTGGAGGGCTGCCTGTGTGGTTGAGAGGGGAGTTTTCAGTGGGTAAGCGTGGAGTATCAATTATTAGCGTTAGATAACATGTAAATGTGCAGCTGATAGCGGGAGCGATGGAAGGGAGGTGTGGAATCCACACCTGTAGTTGGGATGTGAGCGCGGAGGGAGGGGGGCCAGGGGCCTCTGTGAAACAGGAAGGAATGATTGCTGTAATATCAGTCAATCATTCCTGCCCCCTCCTTCCTCTGATCTCCAACTAGCAGTTAAAACGATGAGTCATCAGAGATCTGTGTTTGACTGTGTGTGCGTGTGCGAGTGTGTGAATGTGTGTGTATGCGTTTGAGTGTGTGTATCATTCAAAATGTATGAGTTCTAAATCACTTGATGTTACACTTCCCTGAACTATTCATGTTGACGAGCGTTTGAACTGAAGGAAGATCATTGAGTTTGTGTTAGCAGGTTGGGAGGTATTTGCTTGTGTAGACTGAATTTACATGTGATTACACAATGAATTCATATTATACTCTATAAACAACGTCTGCCATGATGAATTAATTACGCCAGAAATTTGTAATATGCACATTCCCGAACTTGGTATTTACTTTGGAAGTATTTCTTTGAATAAACATCTGTTTACAGCAAGTTCATGTTGCCATCATTAGTTTACGGGATGAAAACAAACAGGATGAAATCAAAACACAGAGATCATTTAGGCGATGGAACACGATGTAGTCGGATCGCCATTGTGCTGCTGTGCTCTAAGACTCCTGGTCTGAACCTCGTTATCCGCTGGTCTGCTTCTCTCATCTCCCTCCTCCCCAGCAGAGCTCCACTCGGACAGCAGGGAAGATCCTCGGCAAACGACATCTCCTCCAGGACACGAGGATCAGGCAGACTGAGGTAAAACAGCTGGGAGACAAAGCCAGCACATTTATCTCATGATTGGGGATCATTACTGCATGAAATGCAATTTGCTGAAATGGTCCAACCCATTATTTTGGATTTCCTTGTGGATAGTTGTTTTGTAGAATGAAGTACCATTAACCTGACAGTATCTGCAACCAAACTTTAACCCTAACCTGACCTTACCCTTCACCTAACTCTATCCCTAACCATTACCTAACCCTAACTATTACCTAACCCCAACTGTGCAGACTCCAAGCTTAAAGAAATGTGCTAAAATATAATTGATCATCAGAAACATTTGTTCATTGACCGCCAAATTGCCCAAAAAAACGGTTACGTGAAAGGGAATCCAAGCTCATCAATCCTTCACATGGAAAGACTGTTTCATGCCTGTTCCGTGCCTGTTCTGTGCCCTGCAGTCTGCATAGGGCCATCAACTCTGGCGTGTTGACTAAGGGCACGCACACTGTGTTATTGTTTCACAGGGCTATTAATGCAGACTTTGACGTATCCAGGTGTTGGTTTAAAGAAGTGCTCGGTCTCCAGCAGAGAGGGGAGAGGTGGTATGGACGTGAGCTCGTTTACTCAGTGTCAGACTAGAGAGCCCATGGGTTCGGTAACCACTGCCACATTTCAAAGGTTTCTTACCTTGTTCTCTGTTGGAAACAAAACCTTTCTCTTTGGGTAATGAATGCCAGCGGTATGGTACATACATAAAAACCATTACAACCGTATGAAACGACATTTCGGCTTTTACTGAGACTTGATTTACTGGAGATTGAAGCCTGCCTGCCCTGGGTTTATAAAGCACCTGGTTTCAGCTACACTTTGAGTTACTTATACTCGAGTATTAAGTCTTATACTCGCTTTTGACATTCCCATCCATTCCATATGTAGCTTAAAGCCTCACCGGGGAGACATGCATTGTATTTCCAACCTGACATAGAATATCAAACCATTTTAAACCTGGACTTTTTATGTGTACTGTATTAGAGCACCTGTGGTAATGTTATGGATAGTAGAAGAATGTTTTAACTGTTATAAAGAAAGGTTTCCTTCGGTTACTGTCATAAAGGAACCTCTCTTCTCCAGCTCTGAATAGACTTGTCTTCAACTGACTAACACAAACAGGAAACGTCCATTTACATGGCAGCTACCCTCGCCTAATCCATGACTCCATTTTATACTCCATCTGGATCAGATTAGGCTGCACTCAACGACACACCGCCAAGAAATACTTTCCCTATTCGCTTTGCTTCCTTGGGCAAACATCAAGGCCTAACGTTTTGAAAGAAAGAAAAAGGGGAGAGAGAGAGAGAAAGAGAATGGAGAGGGTGGTAGAGGAGTTGGCATTTGGGGAAAGTGTGTGGGAGACAAAAACAGAAAGGAAGGAGAATGGAGGCGCTAATTTCGCCACACTGGAGAATTTTAATTATATTGTGATGAAGCTCCCGGGCCTGCCACAATCAACTACTACTACTGAGTCGAATACTTCCTACTGAAAAAAAGATTACGTTAGACGGGAGAGGATGGGTCTCTTTCACAGCATGAACTGACTGATAGATGTTCCGGAATATTCCATGGAGTATGCTGTATCTGGTTGGAGTTTTGAGTGGGGTGGAGGTAGGTTGTCAGGGGGATCAGGAATGGGACTTACTTCATTATATATGCAAACTGATTTTATCATTACTATAGATGTTATTAATATGGAATGTTCCTCCCATTCAATCTCTACAGGTGGCATTTTGCATTAGGCGTTATTTCATGGTCCTTAATATGATGCAATGAGAACTTTTTTCAGGTGGAAAAATGAAAAAATGTCTCCTGTAAACATACTGTGTAAGCTGCTGAGAATTAGTTCAGAAACGCTTATAGGGGCTTGTTACTTTCCAGCCAATTATGTTCCAGTAATCCTGTTACAGCCAATCGGCCTGGATGAGGTGGGCTTTCCTCCTCAGCCTGATTTGAGGAACTTGCTGTCAATCAAACCCGTGCTGGAGGAAAGTACTGAAGTTCAGACAAGTACACAAGTACTGGGTTTCTCATGTTTGTATATTTTTTTTAAAGCTACACAACCGAATGCAGTTTTAACGTGGTTCAATTTCCCCTTCCATTCGGAGCCGCCGGTCATTCCAGCCGACCGCTAGTTAGCAGCGTCGCTAGCTGTGCCTGTGAGCCACAGTAAAGACTTACATTCGAGAGTAAAATCAATATGGCTCTGTCTTCAGCAGCTGACTTTATAGAACCAATTTAATTTCAAAGACCAAATTGCTTCCAGTATACGGTACCTCAGTCCACGGTTCACCAGACTTAATGTTGAGCTGCAGCCTCAGTTTGAAAGCTGGTTGACTTGAAGGACAATGAGGACGTTGAAAAAAAATGTTGGCCTAACTGGGAGTCAGGTGGCTGAGTGAAGGTTCCTGGTTCGAATACTGGCTGTGCGAACATGACGTTGTGTTCTTGGGAAAGGCACTTCACCCTACTTGCCTGACTGGAGCTTCTCTGCTGCAACAAAACACAGCTAGCTTTGTTTCAGATTAAGTATAAGTATAACCTTGGCAAATGCCACTGGAAATATAGTGTATTGTAAAAGGGGAACCAGTGATACTTAGCAGGAATAGTGCTACACAGCTTGAAAACACTTTTCTTTTTATGAATTGACTTCCTTGAGTCAGGGAGGCCTGATAGAGAGGATGTGGATTGATTTTAGTGAGCGAGTTTCAATCTTGGATGGATAATGTAGGCACAGCATCTCTTCCTCTGTCTGAATCAGCTCCCTTAATTCATCTGACTGGAGCAGAGTCAGGATAGCTTCAGGGCCAACAACAAGCAGACTTCTGTCAGTTTTCATCAGATGCAGGGCCTTGCCTCCAGCCAACTCCTCTCTTTTTATCCCAGGGTCTTTTGACCTCCTTCAGCCACCTAAACAAGCTTTGTCTCATTTCATAACAAGCCCATTAGACACACGCAAACCGAGGCTCGACCACTGCTGCTCTGAGGAGAAAGTCTTGGCTTAAGGCTCTGACAGCTCACAAAAAACACACGCACGACCTGTTTGTCCATTTTCAGATTCTCAGGGCATCCCATTTCAATCGGTGTTTTGAACCCAGGGTTCCTCAGTGGTGAACACCATGTCTGAAGGAGGGGGGGGGGTTCCTCTCTCACGGCCGGCTCTGCCCTCCGCCATCATGGCGCAGTCAAGCACAAAGCCGTGCCAATTCACACTGAGAGAGGTTGGAGATCGAAGGTCGCTAACCTCTGACCCTTCGATAACCTGATCTGCCCCAGTAGACCCTTCCTGAAAAGAGTGCATTGTGGGAGTGGCTGGGAGACCGAGCCATCCATCCTGAGGTCTGAGGTGGGGGAGGGGGGTTGGGGCGGGGGTTTTAGGGTGTGAACCCCAGACCGGAGAGATAATTTGCCTGCTCTGAGGCATGGATCACATTTGCGTGTTGTCGTTCAGAAGCCGTGGCATTCTATAGCGTTCGCACTGGAGTGACGAAAGAGCTGGTCTCTCTTTTGACGCTTCCAGACTGCTGGAGGCATGAATGAGATGCCAGTAGTCAGACTGTGAGCCAAACAGCCAGGCCAGGCGACCAGATGGTAGAGGAGGCTGGTGGGGTGGTAAGGGGAGTGTGGGTGAGGAGGTGGGGAGTAGAATGGGGGGTGTAGGCGAGAAGGGCGGTGGGGTGAGTGTGACTGAGGAGCGATTGGGGAAGTGTTGAGGAGGGAGTGATGATGGTGGTGGTGAGGGGGGAATTTACTTTTTTTGTACTGCTCCTCGTCCTAATACAGGTGGCAGTCAGCCAAATCAGTAAATTCACACATCGAGATGATTGTAGTTTCTTTCCAACTGTGTGTGGTGGTTTCAGAGTAGATTGGTTCTGTGACTATACGCTCTCTGAAATCAGAGGCAGTCCTGAGTGACAGAGCTGTCAGCATGTCTTCTTTGCGTCAGCAACAACCAAGGTTCATCACTAGATTGCTGTTTCCCACTGACTCATTCAGCTTTAATGGGCTCCTTCACACGTCTGAAGATGAAACATGCTCAATGTAAATTCAAATGTAAACTGTGCGGAGTGGGAGTGTTTCAGCCTGCCTGCTAGGACGATGCTGCTGTGCAATGAAGTCAGTAAACAGGTTCAAAACACGTCAGCACCAGCAGACAGGGCCAGACCAGACCAGACCATCAGAACATCAGAACCAGAACATACTTTAAGACCAGACCATCAGACCAGACCATCAGACCAGACCATCAGACCAGACCATCCTATGAAGTCAGACCCAAGTTGAGCATTGGGTATTGATGGTTCAACAACTTATTAACTCTCTCTAGAGATATGACTGTTTAGCCTGTGTTCTGCTCCTCACTTTCCCCAACCGTCCCTGGAGGAGGGGATCCCTCACTGAATTGCTCCTTCCAAGGTTTCTTTCATTTTTTCTCCCTAGTGAGTTTTTCTGGGAGTTTTTCCTTGTCTTCCTTTGAGTGTTTAGGTTGGTTGAGGGGCAGTTCTATGGGCATATGTGAAGCCCTCTGTGACATTGCTTGTAAAAAGGGCTATACAAATACATTTTGATTTGATTTTGATTTGATCCTCACCCTCTGACAAAAGAGCATCCATGTTCTGCTCTCAGATACTCTGTGTGTCAATCTGAACTCTGTGACCAAAAAGCTCACGAGGTGAATGTATGCGAGCGTTTGAGAGAGAGAAAAAATGTATGTTGAAGGCAAACAGATGAGCAGAGGTGAGACGAATTCATCTCCTGACCTGATCTGAATGTCTGGGCTGAGGAAAGGCCAAGTTAAATAAAACTGAAGACTGAATTTCTGTGGACATAAGGAGATCCCTGTTGGTTTAAACTCAGAACAGGGCAGCAGCTACAGACACCAGGAGGAGGAACACTGAATCTGATACTTTTCATTATGCATGAAGGATCACACAGCTTGACTATATCTTTGATGGATTTTTAAGAAAACTAATTTGATACAGTAGATCCCCCAGATCTGTGGTTGATATTTACGAGTTTCCATCTGAGCTTGTCTCTCTTACTCTCTGTACAAATCTGTATGTCTTCTTAAACAGCTGACTGTCATAACTCAAAATAGCAGTTAGCAGTTTGATCGGTAACCATACCATGTAACCTGAAATTAAACCAACATTAAAAACGGCTACCACCTCCATCTCTCTCTCTCCCCTCTTTTCTCTCTCACTTTTTCTTTGCCATAACTATCTAACAGTCAAGACAACCCTTGAGATGTGTGTGTGTGTGTGTGTGTGTGTGTGTGTGTGTGTGTGTGTGTGTGTGTGTGTGTGTGTGTGTGTGTGTGTGTGTGTGTGTGTGTGTGTGTGTGTGTGTGTGTGTGTGTGTGTGTGTGTGGAGGTGTGTGTGATGGAGGGGGATGGCAGTTGGCTGCACAGGTGGAGGTTTGAGGAGGAACGTTATTAAGGTAATTCCAAAGGCCGCTCCACAGCATGACAACATCAATGAAGCCTTTTATCTCAGTGACAAGCATCTGCACAGGCAATCAACCAAGGTCACGCCTAGAACTCAGTGCCAGGTGACCTCTGGGAGAAGGAGTTACAAGACAAGGGATACAGAGGAAGAGGTAAGGACACAGGAGACAGATCTATCTGTCCACCTGCCTGCCTGCCTGCCTATCTATCTATCTATCTATCTATCTATCTATCTGTCTGTCTGTCTGTCTGTCTGTCTGTCTGTCTGTCTGTCCGTCTATCTGTTTATCTGTCTGTCTGTCTATCTATCTATCTATCTATCTATCTATCTATCTATCTATCTATCTATCTATCTATCTATCTATCTATCTATCTATCTGTCTCTCTGTCTATCGATCTGTCTATCGATCTGTCTGTCTATCCGTCTAGCCATATATCCATCGATCTATATCTGTTTGTCTGTCTGTCTCTCTGCTTTTTTCTCCCCCCCCCACTCTACCACCCTCCCTCCCCCTCCTCCTTCTCCCCCATCATTAATGCCATCTGTTGTGTTAGAGGGACCAGCTTGTCTGCTCTACTTGCATGTGTCCCTGTAGCCCACAGACCCACAGCCAGATAGAGAGAGAGAGGGAGAGAGACTGGAACCACACCAGGGAGACCAGGGAAACACCACCAGCACATCGAACAAACCCTGCCTCTCAGACTGCTCAATGACGTTCAGTATCATCTATCGAACCATCCATCCACCAATCCATTCATCCATGAATCTATTCATCCATCCATCCATCCTCCCACACCTCTATCAATCCATCCATCCATTCATCCAGCCATCCACCCACCAAACCATCCATCCATCTACAAACCTACCCACCCACCATTACACCCACACACCCATCATTCCACAAACCCAGCCCCCTGTCAGGCCATTCATCCGTGTTGGTTCTGAGTGAGAGAGCCCTGAGCCCAGCGGTGAGGCACACACAGTCACAGCAAGGCATCTATGGCCCAAACCAGGCTGCCTGGTAGACTGCCTTTAAAAAGAGGTCAGCTCAGATCGCCATCGAGTATAATCTGCAACACAGCATCCTAACGATCCCCTCCCCCCCCCCCCCCCCCCCCCCACAGTCCCCACCCCCCCCCCCCCCCTCCGCCCGTCTCCCTCTCGCTCCTGTCAAGGTAGACACATGCAGGCGGCTCTCTCCATGCATGCAAATGTGTGAATTCACTTCTAAATCAAGCCCTCATTAAGAGTTGATTTCGCTTGTGTCTGGATGTGAGTCATGTTACTGGCTCTGACTGGACTCATGTACGTAATGCTGTTTGAATCCCCTAGATGTTTATATATATATACCCAGACTTAACACATGCCCACGTCTACGGCAGCAAGCGATGTGCCTCTGGGACGGATGTTGGCTGCTATGATGCATTCATGCTTATTTACACCCCCAATCAAGTCATGGTTTCACATGCTGTCAGATCAACTTTTCGACTCTTTTTTTTTAAGGATGTCAGAATGACCCATTTGAGATCCATGTCGTAAATCCTCATCACTTAAACAGTGTTTGTTATCACTTATATCATAATCCCCATCACTTTTCTCATAATCCCTGTAAAACCTGCATGGTAATCCTCATCATCTATGGTATATCATAATCACCTATATATTGTAATCCATTTTCCCTGAACTGTAATCTCCAACTCCTGCGATGGTTATCTTGATCTACAGCATCGGGCCAACTTCCTCTTCTTAACCTGCTGGCTGGTGGAACAGCAGGTCCCCTGTGTGCTGCCCAGTGAGGAGGCTCCTCTGCTGGGGTGGCAGGTAGGGTCAGACTGCTGAGGTGTGTAAGAGGTGGAACTGGGTGAGTGTGTTGAGGACCAGACTCACGCAGGCAGGGGCCGAGTCAGGCAGGGGCCGAGGAAGGCAGGGGCCGAGGCAGGCAGGGGCCGAGGCAGGCAGGGGCCGAGGCAGGCAGGGGCCGAGGCAGGCAGGGGCCGAGGCAGGCAGGGGCCAATGTGGGCAGAGCCCCAGGAGAGCGAGATAAGACACAGAGAGACTCATTATACAACAGTGAAACAAAGATGCTCTCCAACTTCCTCCCACACACACACACACACACACACACACACACACACACACACAGGCGCACACTCACATGTGCAGATGAGCTCACACAAACACACACACTCACGCACAGACTCGCAGAGGCACACACTCGCATGTGCAGACACGCTCAACCACACACACTCACACGCATGCACACACTCACACGCACACGCAGACACACACATACGCATTTACACACACACACGGTAACTGAGCAGATTTTCAGGTGCAGATGAAGTGTTTTTGGCCCTAGCTGTGTGTTCCCCTCCTACTCAGACAGTGTAGAGAGAAGACGACCTCCCCCAGGCGTGGTGAACTGGGACCTCTAACCAGCTGTTAGCACCAGGGGCCCGTGTCATAGACAGACAACACAGAGATACACAAAACTGTAGATCAGTCAATAAAAACACAGTACTGATTGAGGTTGTATTTCAATTGGTAGGTGATTTTCATCCAAAGTAACGTCCAGTGCAGTGGGGATTTGAACCTGCAGCCAGTTCCTGGAATCTGCAGTCAAATGTTCCGCTAAACCACTCAAAACCAACCTCAGAACCACAAAGCCAAGTTCGTCCTCAAATAGCTTACGGTTTGGTTTACAAATGATGACAAGCGCAGGCTACGTAAACGTTGAAATGTTACATCGATGATTCTAAATCAGTAGGCTGTGAAATGAGAAGATTTTTTAATTACCCGTCGGTCTGCAGTAACAGAGGAACACAGTATGAGGAACAGCTGGAGACCATGACTAAAAAGAAGCATGCATTCCTTAACACAGTAACACACACGCAAAACAACACCCATTCACACTCTCACTGTGGTGGAGGGGGAGAGGGAGGGGAGAGAGAGGGGGGGGGGAGAGAGTAGAGAAAGAGAGAGGAGGAGAGAGAGGGGAGAGAGAGATGGGGTAGAGAGGGGGAAAGAGAGGGAGGGAGAAAGAAAGACAGAGAGAGGAGAGATTCCTTCACTCTTTGTTTTCTTTCATACAAAGCTTTTCTATTTGTATCTGGAGGCTTTTTGTAATGGTAGTGTCTGTGCCCTCCCGGCCTGACCCCTGCTGATCTTTCCAGCCTGTCATGATGTCCCACTAAGGCCCAACATGACCCCTGACCTCTGGGATCTCAGAGCATCAGGCCCTGACCAGTGGGAAAGCAATCTCTTTCACACACACACACACGCACCCACGCACACACACAAAGACACACGCATGCATGCACGCACGCACACACTGACGCTCACACACACAAACACACCCACACTAAAAGACACTCACAAACACATTAATAGAAACAAAAAGAGAGAAGGCGGGACTGATGGGTCCTGGATTACTGATGCTCATTACAGAAGAACTTTAATCTGAAGTTCCTTCTGTGTGTGTGGATCACATCTGCAGCACCATGGTGAGTCTGCTGAATGAACCGAGAGTGTGAAGAGTGTGAGTCAGGGAGAGTGGAGGACAGGCCTGGTCAGGGAGAGTGGTGGACAGGCCTGGTCAGGGAGAGTGGAGGACAGGCCTGGTCAGGGAGAGTGGAGGACATGCCTGGTCAGGGAGAGTGGAGGACAGGCCTGGCCAGGGAGAGTGGAGGACATGCCTGGTCAGGGAGAGTGGAGGACAGGCCTGGCCAGGGAGAGTGGTGGACAGGCCTGGTCAGGGAGAGTGGAGGACAGGCCTGGTCAGGGAGAGTGGAGGACATGCCTGGTCAGGGAGAGTGGAGGACAGGCCTGGCCAGGGAGAGTGGAGGACATGCCTGGTCAGGGAGAGTGGAGGACAGGCCTGGTCAGGGAGAGTGGAGGACATGCCTGGTCAGGGAGAGTGGAGGACATGCCTGGTCAGGGAGAGTGGAGGACAGGCCTGGCCAGGGAGAGTGGAGGACATGCCTGGTCAGGGAGAGTGGAGGACAGGCCTGGTCAGGGAGAGTGGAGGACATGCCTGGTCAGGGAGAGTGGAGGACAGGCCTGGCCAGGGAGAGTGGAGGACATGCCTGGTCAGGGAGAGTGGAGGACAGGCCTGGTCAGGGAGAGTGGAGGACATGCCTGGTCAGGGAGAGTGGAGGACAGGCCTGGTCAGGGAGAGTGGAGGACAGGCCTGGTCAGGGAGAGTGGAGGACATGCCTGTTCAGGGAGAGTGGAGGACAGGCCTAGTCAGGGACAGAGAGAGAAGCCTGGTCAGGGAGAGTGGAGGACAGGCCTGGTAAGGAAGAGTGGAAGACAGGCCTGGTCAGGGAGAGTGGAAGACAGGCCAGGTCTAGCATGCTCAGATAATGCTGATGCCGCACCAAATGAATCAGATCCTCTCCTTCTGAATCCAAACATTTGCAGGACAAATACAAATGGGTCCGTCTGAGAAATACGTACATGACAAACTATCGCTAATGAGGCAATGACGTTCCAAGAATTGGTCACACTGTCACTTCAACAGTAGAGTGTGTCTGTTCCCCCCCCCCCACACACACCTTCTCTCTCCCTCTTTTTCTCCCTGTCCCTCTCTCTCTCTCTCTCTCTCTCTCTCTCTCTCTCTCTCTCTGTCTCTCCCTCCATCTCTCTCTGGGCTCAACTCTTCAGTCTTCTCCCCTGGTTTCCTGCAGCCTCTGTTCCTCAGCCAGGCTTCTGGTCAGTCTGCAGGCCTATTGATTACACGACGCATGCTGACGGCAGCCTGTTCTGGGAAGCTGGACTATTTTAGAGAGCTGGGGAATTGGGACAGAATGACCCCAGCAGTTGAATAATGGTCTGATCTGGCTGCTCTCTATGTGGTTCTGTTCTGTGGGTCTAGTCCTGGTTCTGGTGTGTGCCGTTGTCTGGGCCTGGTTCTGGTTCTGATTCTAGTCTGTGCATGGGCCTGGTTCTGATTCTGGGTCTGGTCTGGTTCTGTTATGTGTCTGGTTCTGGTTCTGGTCTCTGTCTGGGCCTGGTCTGGTTCTGTTCTGATTCTGTATCTGGGCTTGGTCTGGTTCTGGTTCTGGTTCTGGTCTCTGTCTGGGCCTGGTCTGGTTCTGGTTCTGTTCTGATTCTGTATCTGGGCTTGGTCTGGGCCTGGTTCTGGTTATGGTCTGTGGTGTGGAAATACTGACGGTGGAAAGACCCAGTGAAGCATGCCTCAGTCCTGACCACAGACATCAGCCTCCCTCCCCTGATACCCTCCACCCAAGGCCCTGCCAAAGGACACACACACAGGCACAGAGATGCACACAGACACACAAAGACACACACAGTTACACAGACATACAGACAAAGACACACATGAAATATCTTGTGATATGTCTAGTGGACACATAGCCTCCAGCCCCCAGCGTCCAGCCTCCAGCTTCCAGTCTCCAGTCTCCAGCCCCCAGCCTACAGCCTCTAGCCTCCCACCCCCAGCCTCCAGCCCCCAGCCTCCAGCCCCCAGACTCCAGCCCCCAGACTCTAGCCTCCTGCCCCCAGCCTACATTTTCCAGCCCCCAGCCATTGTCGTAACATGACAGCCACAGCTCCACTGGGGGTTGGCACTCACACCAAAAGATCAGTGTGACATCAGCATTCCAGAACTTTCTACAGCATCTCCCATGCACCTGCTCTGCCACACAGATACACTCTGAACATCCTCTGATGCAAGTGCTGGAAAGTCAGGTTAGATGTGGCAGCGCTGCCCGGGGCTGTGATGACCCACCGTGGTCAGAGGGACAGGGCTGCGACGGACATGATCAGGTGAGCTTCAGGGCCTACCTGTCGGGGGGAGGGGGGGGGGCAGCAAAAAGCACACACACACACACACAGCTTCCCTTCTGAAGCACAGAAACACACACACAGATATTCCCTTCCGAAGCACAGGAACACACACACACACACACATCTGAATCACTCAAGAGCAGAGTTCTTCCAATTCACCCCATCTGCTGAAACAATCAATTAAAAACTGACAGACTAATCTGTCATAATTGCTCTTCTTTCTCAGATAGTGAGGAGTTCAAAGGTCGACAGAGGTTTTTTGGAATGTAGTACTGTTTGCTCGAAGCGCTGTTGGCTGTGGTGTGATTTATCTAATTAGACCACAAATAGTGGGAGTTTAATTTAATTCAGGCTGAATGGAGCAAGCTATGGCCAAGCAGCTTTAATTAGATAGGATCATAATTCAGTTCATTACATGGCAGAAGAATTAGGGCAGTAAAACGAAGCCATTCAACAGCTCCCAGGACACTGCAACTATCCTCTAACACAGAGACACGCGCGCGCACACACAGCCTGTCTTTGTTACACACAGAAACAGCAACATTACTGTAACACAGTGCAACACTAGGAGACAGTCGGACAGATGGACAGGGGAGACAGACAGACGCACAGGGGAGAGGGAAGGATCATGATGAAGCAGACAGCAGGGATGGTTAACGGGGGTTCAGAGGTTAACCGCAGACCAACGAGGGTGAAGTCACACATCAATTCAGCCCACTCATCCCTCCTGAGAGAGAGAGAGAGAGAGAGAAGAAAGAGAGAAAGAGAGTGAGGGAGCGAGAAAGAGAGAGAGAGGAGAGAAGGAAAGAGAGAGAAAAAGAGAGGGAGAGAGAGGGGGAGAGGGAGAGAGCAAAGGAGGGGGAGAGAGAGAAGAAAGAGAAAGAGCTAGGGAGAGAGAGAGAGAGAGAGAGAGAGAGAGAGAGAGAGAGAGGGGTAGAGAGAGGAAGAAAGAAAGGTAGAGAGGAAGAAAAAGAGGGAGACAGAGAGATAGAGGGAGAGAGGGAGGGACATCGAGAAAGAGACAGAGGAGAGCGAGAGAGAGAGACAGACAGAGATGATGGAGGTGGTGGCACTTTGTAATGGTTTAATTAAGGGTTACATAAACCATTTCAAACGTTTTGCAACGCAGTCACATTTAAATGCTGGAATGCCAGTCCTGGAGTACATCTCTGGGTGAGTGCTGAGGGAGTGCTGAGGGAGAGGGGAAGCAGGCAGCTCTATTCACTCCTCTGTTTCATTCTGCTTCCTTTGTCTGTGCAGCAGCAGGCTCCTCTGTCTGTTAGTGATAACTGCCACCCAGTAGCTTCTGCTAAGCTCCCTGTAGACACACACACACACACACTCACAAACACACTCACACTCACACACACACAAACACACTCACACACACACAAACACACTCACACACTTGCACACACACACACACACACTCACAAACACACACACACACACACACACACACACACTCACAAACACACTCACACACACTCGCACACACACACACGCTCACACACACACACTCGCACACACACACACACACACACACACACACACACTTGCACACACACACATTCTGCATGCTCTTGGGAGTGTGTGGTCTGTCAGAGGCCATAGTAATTTAATTGCTAACTTAATAAGAGGAACAACGCTGAAGCTCTTACAGCACACAGTGGCCAGGAGAATATTATCACAGAGAGGCAAAGGAAGAACAATCACATTAGAGGCCAAAACAGAACAATCACAGAGAGGCTAGGGAAAAACAATCACATTAGAGGCCAGAACAAAACTATCACAGAGGCTAGGAAAGAACAAAACTATCACATTGGAGGCCAGAAAAGGACTATCACAGTACATAGAGATGTAAACCGATGAGGCCACTCCCCTCTGTTCCCCGGGTTCCCCAGCCTCCTTTCCTCATTCATTATAAACCATGTCTCCAGACCCCCCCACCCCCTGCCATCAGAGATACAGAGGGAGAGAGAAGAAGAGAGGGAGGAGGGGACGGGGAAATAAAGAGAGAAGGTAGAGTCAGGGGAGAGGAGGGAGAGAGGGAGAGAGAGGATGTGGAGAGGAGGATGGAAGTGGAGAAGAGAGGTGGGAGGGAGGGGGTGATATGGAGGAGGGATGAGATGTGGAGGGTGGAGGTAGAGGAGGGGGGGGGAAGCATGGAGGAGAGAGAAGGGAGGAAGCAGGGAGGGAGGGAGGGAGGGAGGGAGGGAGGGAGGGAGGGAGGGAGGGAGGGAGGGAGGGAGGGAGGGAGGGAGGGAGGGAGGGAGGGAGGGAGGGAGGGAGGGAGGGAGGGAGGGAGGGAGACAGCCCTGCCCTGGAACATCTGCCGTGTCTGATGTCTGGGCTGTGCAGCCATGTCAGCTGTCAGGACAGCTTAGTGGTGAGGAGGAGAAGAGAGGAGAGGAGGAGGAGAGGAGGAGGAGCGGTATAGAGGGGGGAAGGGAAGGAGAGTAGGAGGAAGGAAGATGTGGAGGAGGAGGAGAGAAGCAAGGAGGGGCAGGTTGTTCAGAATGAGATGAGACATGAGAGAATTCTCAGTCCCCATCTAGGACAGACCCGAAGACTAGTCTAGTTCACATGAAACTGTGTCAGTCACTGCATTGATACTGCATATCTGAAGTGGACAGAGGGACTACCCTCCAGCAGGACTACCCTCCGGCAGGACCTACCATCCAGCACCTACCCTCCAGCCAATCTGCCTGATGGTCAGGGCCAGTGGGATTGTCCATGTGGTCACACCAGATGTTTTCATCGGGTGCAAACTGACCCAGTTGGTTCAATTCGTAACCCCTTTTCCTGTCAGCGACCCAAAGCTGCTGTTGCTAGTGGTGGAATCTGAGCCAAGCAAAAGAACAGCTAGCGCTGGTGAAGTTCGCCAGACAGCACAAAGGTCAACGTGCCGCCCCGAGTGACTTCTTTTATCCCAACGTTGAGACGAAACGCCAACGGTGAGATCCGGAGAGACGAGGTGAGGGAGAGGATCACAGTCAGCAGCCCTCGCACGCCCCAGCCTCCTGACCTGACTGGAATGGCAGGGAGGAGTGATGGAGAGCGGGGATGTGGGGAGGTCAAACAGCAGCGCCAAAGCTCGCTCTGCTGACAGGAATCCTCCTCTTCCCTCTCTCTCCCCAGGATGTCTGGCATCATACATGATTAAAGAGAACCACTTCCTCCTAGATTTACTATCACATGACTTCCTGCTCTGGGGAACTAAGGGAGTTCTCATCTTGTTTCTGTGTGTGCGCGCACGTGCGTGTGCGTTTGTGTTTATGTTGAAGAATAGCCACACTAAACCAGCAGCTACGCAATGGAGTAGCTCTAGCCTAGATACGCTGCAGGTAAGATTGACTGTCCACGGCAGACACTGACTAGGAGGGAGACCAACTCCAGACCTGGCAACCCAACCCCAGACCTGGCAACCATCCGCCCAGCTAAGTGTCAGTGAGGATCCCTTAGAGGAGACTCAGAGCTGGAGGACTGTACATTAGCGAGGCAGGAAACCCACTGCATTATTTCTAAAGTGCCGCTTCCAGACCATTACTCCTCCACAGGCTGTTAGCGTCCTGCCCATCCCTCAGCAGAGCTCTCAGTGTCCATGGGTGGCTCTGTGTGGGCATGTGTGGGCGTGCGCCTCCGTTCTTTTATCTGTCTGTCTGGGCCGTGTGTGCACTTGCCTCGCGGTGTTTTATTGTGGTATCGATCAAGACGCGGTACGGTTCCCATCCCTCTCTCCCTCTCCCTCTCTCTCTCTCCCTCTCCCTCCCTCTCCCTCTCTCTATGTCTCTCCCTTTATCTCTCTTTCTCTGAACAACAGAGGGAACTGGGATGTGCTGAGTCTAGAATGTGCTGAGTTTAGTCCTAATCCCCCCCCCTCCACCCCCAGCTTGTCAGTCACTCGGTAACGGCAGCCCTGCCAGGGCGCTGCCCTCCTCCGTCACCTCTCGGCAATCTCAGCAGCTCTCCTCCACCTCATTACAGCTGCTGAATGACAATAGGTCGGCTTCACAAGGGTTCATCTCGTCACTCAGCAGCTTGTCCATGTGAGGGCTGAGTGGAGAGGAAGGAGGAGGGGGAGAGGGGGGAGGGAAGGAGGAGGAGGGGGGGGGGTTAAATTGCTTTTAAGTGAAAGAGATCCACCCCTCGTGTCTCATACTAAGCCATCCTCCGTCTCTCACCGAGCCGCATGACAATGTCTGTGTGTGTGCGTGTGTGTCTCTGTGTGTGTGTGTGTGTGTCTGTGGGGGGGGGGGGGGGGGTGATGGTCTTGTCCATCCTTGTGAGAGCTGCATGACAATTCCAACCCACTCAGACAATGGCTGCGGCCCATTCGCAGCTGTGTCGCCCCCGCCCCCCCCCCCACCCCCCGGTCCCCCCCCCCCCCCCCCTCCCCGCCCCCCAGAGAGACCTCTGGAAGACAGGGTTTGATTCCCCTGGCTTCTTCCCTGCAGGACAACGGACCAGCACAGAGGACAGTCCTGTGGTGAATGGTTTCATTGACATCAGGCCTGTTGTCTAAGGAGCTTGAGGAGACAAAGGCACGCACACTCAGAACAGAATCATAGGACAGTGGGGACAAGGGGAGGTAGGGAGACACATGGAGAGAGAGACAGGAGAGAGAGAAAGGTAAGAGAGAGAGACAGGGAGAGAGAGAGACAGGGAGAGAGAGGAAAAAAGAGAGAGACGGAGAGTTAGAGGGAGAGACAGGGAGGGAGAGCGACAGGTAAAGAGATAGAGACAGAGAGAGAGAGAGAGAGAGAGAGAGAGGGAGGGAGAGAAAGATAGCGGGAGAGACAGGGTAGGAGGGAAAGAGAGAGAGACATGACTGGGAGGGAGCACCACTATAATAAAAACCAGATTCCCATTCTGGGCCTTTCACAGGTAACATGTGAAACACACTACATAAAAACACACAGAGAGATCTATAAATCTACAAGGCTGTTACTATTAATGACGACCAGGTGCTTAGAGGAGTGGAGAGTTGAGAGGAGGAAAGGGGAAGAGAGGAGAGGACGGGAGGGGGGCGTGTCAGTATTCTACTATGTATGAGTGGCACTTCAAAGAGAATCAATCCTCCCCCACCCACTTCCTACAGTGATGATGTGAGGGTGTGGGGAGGGGGGGGGGGGGGGTGGGGGCTAACGACCATGGCCCCAGTACACAGTAGAACAGGAGGTCGCAGTCTGGGCCTGATTTCACTGTGTCTCTGCTGCGTTCACTCCCCATTTTATTTGGCTAATATTTGCTGAGTGGAGGCGCCATTAAATGGCGTTGTAACCGTTTTAAGTGCATCTCAAACAAGAGACCGGTCTCTGCAGCTGAGCCGTGGGTGTGTGGATGAACGGGAGTGGGTGTGTGTGTCACTTGCCAGGGACCAATCAGCCAGGGCAGGGCCAGGGGGTACAGCGCAGGGCCAGGGGGGCAGAGTTTAGGGCCAGGGGGGCAGAGCGCAGGGCCAGGTGGCACAGGGCCAGGGGGGGGGCAGAGGAGCAGGGCAGTGGGCAGACTGCAGGGCCAGGGGGCACAGCACAGGGCCAGGGGGGCAGAGGGCAGGGCCAGGAGGCACAGGCACAGAGGGCCAGGGGGGGCAGAGGGCAGGGCCAGAGCGCAGTGCCAGGGGGCACAGCACAGGGCCAGGGGGGCACAGCACAGGGCCAGGGGGGCACAGCACAGGGCCAGGGGGCACAGCACAGGGCCAGGGGGCACAGCACAGAACCAGGGGCAGAGGGGAGGTCCAGAGGGCAGAGGGGAGGTGGCTGACTACCCACATGAGTCCCCCCCCCCCCCCCCCCCCCCCCCCCCCCCCCCCCCCCCCCCCCCCACCCCCCCCCCCCCCCACCCCCGCCCCCCCCCCCCCCCCACATGAGTTCCCCCCCACCCCCCACAGCCTTCAGGAAAAGAAAACATTTCAATAACCTCGCTCGTGCTTGCGACCCTCGCTCTGTCCCTTGGAACGCCTCTGATTTCTCCTTCTCCTGCTCTGCCGGTAGCTCCTGTATGACAGCTCCACCGCAGGGGCAGCGTGCACACGCTGGCAGGGCTGGGCGTCTCCTTAGCGAAGCAAGGTCTTCTGACAGATAGTGATGAATGTGCTGCGGATGAGAGTGGACCCCTGTGCAACACACACCCTGAGCTCACGTCTGATGCAAACACGCAGGGTCCTTCCAAAGACGAGCGAGCTGGGATGAAGTTGTGTTGATGACACCATGAAGAACGTGTACTGTGTGTGCCCTCTGTGTTTTATCTTGAGGGTGTATTTCCAGGGTGACCCCCCTACACACACACACACACACACACACATAGACAGACAGACTGGTGATTTCTGTCTGTGTGTGAAGTGTGTTTGTGCTCCAGCAGACAGACAGAGCTCAATAATATTGAGCTGTTTGGGGTTTTCTGGTGATTGCGTACAGATCTATGGATCGTGTGTTGTTGTGACACAGACAGAGCAGTGGACTTTCAGGCATCAACATCACAACATTTCTCTGTTGTGTACATACAGAGATACTTCCTGTTGACTGCTGTCCAGATTGAACATAGACAAATGATCTTTAACGCAATGGTTCCCAATCCTGGTCCTCAGGGAACACCTGATTCAAAGTAGTGGGAAGTTATCCATCTCTGCAGAAGCCTGCATTCGACCATTCATTTGAATTAAGTGTGTTGGAGAAAGAGAAACATCTAGAACATGCAGGACAGGTGTTCCCTGAGGACCAGTGTTAGGAAACACTTGCACGCGTGCATTCTGTGCTCATCCCAGTCTCTATCTAGCCCCCCCTCTGTCAAGCCCCTCCCTCCTTGTTCAGCCCCTCCCCCACATTTTGCCAGACACTGTCAGACACACAGACGTATGTCTCTGATTAAGCCCAGAAACTGACTAGGGCGTTGGAAGAGAACCTCGGCCAGCCTCAGCCTCAGCTAGCTGCCCTGCCAGCCAGGCTAATGCCCTGCAGCTCTGGGCCTCGACATAAAGCCGTTACATTTGCAGAGACCAGCAGAGACTGCTGCTGCTGGTTCGTGGAAGACGCGCGTGGCTCTCCCTGAGTTTAACCTGCGTCGACAGCGTGAGGCCAGGTCTCATCAACAGTCAGACGCGCTCTGGAAGCATGAGAGGGAAGATGGTGTGGCTGGTGTGGAGGGAGGGTGTGGAGGTGGGGTGTCGGGGAGGTGACCAACGTCTGTGTGTGTGAGACAGGGAGGAAGATGTAGAAGGAGAGGTGCAGAAACGAGTGTGAAAAGAGAGAGAGGAGAGAGAGAAAGGGGAGAGAGAGAGAAAGGGGAGAGTGAAAACAGAAGAGGAGAGAGAGGAAAGAGGAGAGAGAAAGGAGAGAGAGGAGAGAGACAGAGAGAGAGAGAGAGAGAAAGGGGAGAGAGAGAGAAAGGGGAGAGTGAAAACAGAAGAGGAGAGAGAAGAAAGAGGAGAGAGAAAGGAGAGAGAGGACAGAGAGAGAGAGAAAGGAGAGAGAGGACAGAGAGAAAGGAAAGAGAGAGGCAAGAGAGACAAAAGAGAGAGCGCTCCCTGGCTCCATTAACTTTCAGCAGGTTTATAATGAGTCTCTGACACAGAGGCCCACACCTCATCCTTCAGTGATCTCCTGGTATCCTCTCTGGACAGACGAGGAGGGGTGGAAGAGGGAGGGAAGGTGAGAGAGTGAGAGCGAGCGAGAGAAGGAGATAAAAAAAGAGAGAGAGCGAAGGAAAGCAGAGAGAGGAGACAGAGAGAGAGAGAGAAGAGAGAGAGTGCTGGCCACCTGCCCTTCTCCCACCCCTGTATCTATGCTGTCCTCCATCCAGCCACAACTGGGCCATTTCCTCCCTGGGCTCCAGTTGCCAGCTCATCCATCATGTATGGCAAACTCACAGCAGCAAGCTGGACTGGCACACACACACACACTCACACAGCCACACACACAGACACACACAGAGCCACACATACCCACACATCCACACACCCACACACACAGCCACACATACCCACACACCCACACATACCCACACACCCACACACGCTCACACACACACGCTCACACACACACGCTCACACACACACACACACACACACACACACACACACACACACACACACACTCCCATACCCACAGATGTCTACCCTCCCCTGTCTGTGGGGATGTTGTGATGTGGTCCCAGTGGTGTGGCTGTGTTGGGACTTACAGTGAGCGGCCTCTGGAAGCTAGGACGTCTGACTGACTGTGTTCACTGTCTGGGAAACGCTGTTAGGAGGAGATTCTGAAGAAGGTCAAGGGTCATACAAGACCTCCGCTCTGCTAGAAACACACACAGACACACACAGTGGTTAGAGTTGCATACTTCATGCATAATGTAAACTTTTCATTTTTAAAATCTAATGTGGGACAGTAGCCAATTCTCCAGACGTGTTTCTGTCTGGACCCAGCCTCGCCTCCCAGCCTCAGACCTGGGACTTAGCCTCACCCAGCCTCAGACCTGAAACCCAGCCTCGCCTCCCAGCCTCAGACCTGGGACTTAGCCTCACCCAGCCTCAGACCTGAAACCCAGCCTCGCCTTCCAGCCTCAGACCTGTGACCTAGCCTCACCCAGCCTCAAACCTGAGAACCAGCCTTACACCTGAGACCCAGTTTCACCTCCCAGCCTCAGATCTGAGACCCAGCCTCACCTCCCACCCTCAGACCTGCAACCAAGACTCTCCTTTCTGCCGCTCTGTCACGTCCCCTCTGCTCTCCCTGCGTTACTAAACCATTAGGAGGATGACAGATCTGTTTCCACAGCAGTGTCCTCAGCACTGCAGACGCTGTTCCTGCCTGAGTTAACCAGGTGCCGGCCCAGTCTAGCACCTGTTTCCTCTGGAGCCAGAAGAAACACACAAACACACACACCAGCAGAGACACAAGCAGATAGACACGCACATACACAAACACACAGGCACATGCGAGAGCACACAGACAGACGCACACACCTGCAGAGACACACACAGACAGACACACGTATACACAAACACACACACACCAGCAGTGACACACACAGATAGACACGCACATACACAAACAGACAGACACACACACACATGCGAGAGCACACATCGGCAGAGACACACACAGACAGACAAATATATACACAAACACACACACACCAGCAGTGACACACACAGATAGACACACACATACACACACACACACACACACACACACGCACACAGCTGCAGTCCACTCGGCAGCTCTCAGCAGAGTACTTCAACACCAGAGCACAGATGACTCAGGAGAACATGTGTAGGTGGGTTCCACTTCCAACCTGCCCATTAGAGCAGAGAGGGAGACAGAACTGTGGGGTGGGAGGGGGTGGACAAGGGTCTGAGGAGCTCGGCCCTCTGGTTCTTTTCCAGTCTGGAGAGAACTGGCTTTCACAAGCTCACTTGTGGTGCGTTACCTTCCTGGGCAAACCAGGATAAAAAAAATTTACATGACAGGTTGCTCAATCGGGATTTTAAGATTAGAAACGAGGAACGCTAACATTGTTACAGAGACACACAGTAAGTGTACACACAGTCACAGGTATACATACACACAGGCACACACACAGTCACGGGCATACACATACACAGTCACAAGTAGACACACACAGAGTCACATGTATACACACACGCACACACACAGTCGCAGGCACACACACACACACACACAAACACACACTCTGACAGATCTCCACTTTCTCACCCGTTTCCCACACCAAGACCAGACTGCAGATGGACGACGTCTTCAAGCCCACATGAATTCTCACCTCCTTTTATGCAGTGTGAGACTCTTTGCAGCGCCAGCTAAACATGAAGACATCTAGACACAGCTCAGACGCCTGCAGCTCAGACGCCTGCAGCTCGGAGGCCTGCAGCTCAGACGCCTGCAGCTCGGAGACCTGCAGCTCAGACGTCTGCAGCTCAGACGCCTGTAGCTCAGACGCTTGCAGCTCGGAGGCCTGCAGCTCAGACGCCTGCAACTCAGACGCCTGCAGCTCAGACGCCTGCAGCTCAGACGCCTGTAGCTCAGACGCCTGCAGCTCGGAGGCCTGCAGCTCGGAGGCCTGCAGCTCGGAGGCCTGCAGCTCAGACGCCTGCAGCTCAGACGCCTGCAGAGTGACCAGAGAACACACAGCTTACTGGTATCAATACTGCAGCCTCGCCTGTCCAGGATGGCTCACATGAGGAAAACTAGGTGTTCATCCAAAGTACAGGGGGGGATTTCAACCTGTAGATCTGCAGTCAAAGCTTCTAACCGCTGAGCATTACTCATCTCACTGTATTTGCGCTGTGTTAGTATTAACCAAGGTTTCTACTCGCTAATATGAGGTCAAATATAGAAATATTTCATGGTTTAGCTCAATAAACAGCCAAGGTAATTAGACTGAATGACTGTAAATATAGAAACCCTGCTCTGTTATCTCTGTCTCCCTCTCTCTCTCTTCATCTCTCCCTCTCTACTTTCACTCTCTCTCGCCCCCTCCCCTCTCTCCCTGTCTCTCCTCTCTACCTTCTCACGCTTGCTTGCTCGCTCTCTCTCTCTCTCCTCTCTTTATCTCTCTCTCCATCTCTCCCTCTGCCTCTCTACCCTCTCTCGTTTCTCTCGCTCCCTCTCTCCAGCTCTCCTCCTGTGTGCGGCGGCTCCAGAAATATAAGGAACAGGAAATAGTTGGCGGGTGATATCATGTTGTAGAAATAAGCCTGAAAGTCCCGGAGAAGCTGGAACCCAGAGAATGACCTCCTGTCCCATCAGCCTCCATGACTGAGACACAGAGCTGTGGAGGTCAAAGCAGAGCGTCGCTTCCTGACCCTGCACTCACCTCTGCCTGCTGTTTCACAGATCCTGGTCGCACTGCAACAACAAGACTGATAATGTTCAGCAGCTGGCTGGGTACAAAACAAGGGCTCACGTTATGCAACCTGTTAGAGGAACCGTTAACAGATACACTGTACAGAACAAGGTATTTTTGAAAATGGATTGAATTATTGACAGCATGCCGTATTGACTGTTACATTATCTGTCCTGACACTCAAATTGGATTGCCGATGGCCTCTTCCTGGTCGAATTGGACAGTCAAGTGAAAACATGATCGTTGTTGAGGCCCTGCAGTCTAAAACACATAGTGTGTTCCGTCAACACAAAGTTTGTTCCCCCACCCACCTTTCAAATCTCCCCTCCCACCAGGGAACACAGCGCCTCTCCTGCTCTCAAACCTCTCCTACTCTCAGCACCTTCGGTTAGAGGCAGAAGTTGTTGCCAGCCGCCGCAGAGGATTCTGGGTAGAAGCAGTAGTGTGCGGTTAGAGAGCAGGACTGGGGCTGCGGTGGAGTCCTTCATCTCCACAACTTCTGAATGTGGCCCCTGGAAGGATGCAGCTATATTTACAGCCATCAGAGACCATACTGAGCAGGATCCTCTTACATAAAATATAGAATCAATACAGAGAGCGAGAGAGAGGAAGAGAGAGTCAGAGAGGAAGAGGAGAGAAAGTAAGAGAGAAAGAAAGAGAGAGAGAGAAAGAAGGGGATCAAACACCGGAATTTGTTTCAAGGAAATGAATGAGACCTGGCCTCGTACTCTCTATTCCTCTCTCTCTCGCTCTTTCTCTCTCTGTTCGCTCTCTTCATCTCTCTCTTCTTCTCTCTCTCTAGTAATGGATGGGATGAACGTGATCCTTCTATCTTGCAGAAGAAAATCAATACACACACATACACACAGGAGGCCCTAATGTCATCAAATTAGTTTGGAAGAACGTCTCCACATCTCTGTTGTGCAGGCATGCTTGCACACGCTTCTCTATGTATGTGTATCGCTGCTCCAACGCTTCTCTCCCCCCACAGCACCATGGCCACTCCTGAATATTTCAGGTGCAAGACTTCGCTGGTCACGGGTGGACGGGGGGCGGACGGGGGGGCAGAGGGGCTGCGGGCCTGCGGAGACTGGCTTGGGGGTACTTTGCATCATTTCATACACAGTCTGATAAACACAAGAATTGGGTCAGTGGGGGAGGGGGGCACCTTTGGTTCAGGAGCAGAGTTTGACAGGGTGAATGTAGGGAGAGGGCGTGTGCAGGGAGAGGGAGTGTGCAGGGAGGAGAGAGTGCTGAAGGAGTAGGAAGGATGTGGAGAGACACAGGAAGAGGAGGAGGAAGAGGAGGTGGAGGAGGAAGAGGAGGAGGAGAAGAAGTAGAGAGGAGAGGAGGAGGAGCAGGAGGAGGAATAGGACGAAGAGGGTATACTATTTCACAGAATCAGAGTCACACACACACACTCTGTCCTGTCCATGCACACACCATCAACATCCATACATGTGCATCCCAAACTGATATTGTGATAAGTAATGGTTAGCAGTAACAAAGGAAGGATTGAGACGAGCAAAAACGGGTAGAGAGTGAGCTGTCACTATGGCCTAAGGAGAGCTGTCTCCAAGGTGTTGGTCCCTGTGTGGCGGGAGCCATCTTTAAAGGAGTGTGTTACCCAACGTCTCCCACGCCAGCTCCCTCAGCAGGGGTGGGGGGCGGGGGGGCAGGGACGGGGGACTTTCAGATCTGTTCTTCCGTTGTCGAGGAGAACGAGGTAAACCACTAGGCCTGGAGACACACACACACAACCAACAACAACAACAAAACAAGCTCTCATCACACACGCGCGCGCGGCGCGCACATACACATACACGCACGCACACCTCCCGCAAGAAAAACGAGAGGCAGTAATTACAGATGCAAAGAATTATGACGCCTACTTAATTGTACTTTCTGTTTAAAAAATCCCTGGGCAACAAAGACAAAAGCAGGCTGCACATGGAACAGGCATCCGGGAGCGGGTCTTATCATTAGGAGGCCTTTGTCTGGCACTGAGAGCTCCTCCTGCAATTACACTTCCTGCTCCCCTGCACAGCCAGGAGCCCTCATCTTCCATGCTTCATCCTCCTGGAACAGGAGCCACACAGTCCACCGCGACAGCATCACATAGCCAGACAGCCGTTCAATACCGTCTGTCATAGATCCCACGCTGTTCGCCTCAGTGCAGCTCACATCATCGATCCCTGAACGAGGCCAGGGACGGGCGCCTGCTTCGCCCGTGTGGAGGTGCGTCCAGCTGGGACAGGATCTCAGGATCTTCCCTGGGTCAGCGGAACCCTGGACAGGAGGGTTCTCAGCGACGGCAGAAACCCACGTGCTCTTTCTGATGCTGGCCCTGAAGAAATATAATGTTGGACGTTAAAACATTTGCATCATCTTGGCACCTCCACAACATCTCCCCTCCAACCTGTACTGCTACCCCCCTTCCTGTCCCCCCTCCCTGTCTCCCAGCCCCTCTACACTACCCCTACCCTCCCTGGCCCCCTCCCTTTCCCCCTGACCCTTCAGAAGACCCAAACACCCTCTCCTGCAGCCCTGGAATAACAGATGTGGGCGGAGCCCATGGCGTCTGAATAAACAGACTCCAGAAAATGTGTGAGACTCCGCCCCTAAACAAGCCACCACCACATAACACTGTAATATACTCAATCACAAGGCACACAAACCTCGCCGTCCTCCTGTAACGCACTGAGACCTCCTGGGGGGTGGAGGAAATGGAGAGAATGGGATTCAGTGATTTGTGAAACATAAACCACTCATCCATGTGTTACATTGTTCTCAAAGAAGGAGAAGGAGAACGTATAGGCTTGGGAATAAATAGATATACAGACTGTGTACAGTAGACAGATGGAGAGAGCACAAGAGAGCTAAGTCAGACAGAGAGAGAGAGAGAGAGAGAAAAAAAAATGAAAGAGAGAGAGAGAGAGAGCTAAGAGAGAGAGTGAAAGAGAAGGAGAGGGGTGATAACACATGTCCAGTACAGTAAGAAATCTTTTTCACCGTAATATTTAATTCCATCTATTAAAAGGAGGAATAGAAGATGAAGGACTTGCTTTTGTTGTTGGAGGGTTTCAATACTCACCCTCCTTTTCAGCTCGGAGGAAATGTCTGCATCTTCAAGGGATCCTGGGGTTGGTGAAGGGAGGTTAATGATCTCCTGTCCAGCAGTTATTAAAATATAGTTCCAAATAATGACAAATGATTCTGGGATTCCTGTTGCTGTTGTTACAGAGCTGGAACTAGAGTCTGGGTCTGGGCTTGGCTGGTCTGGGAGCTGGATGGTCTGGGGGCTGGATGGTCTGGAAGCTGGATGGTCTGGAAGCTGGATGGTCTGGAAGCTGGATGGTCTGGGAGCAGGATGGTCTGGAAGCTGGATGGTCTGGAAGCTGAATGGTGTGGAAGCTGGATGGTCTGGAAGCTGGATGGTATGGAAGCTGGATGGTCTGGGAGCAGGATGGTCTGGAAGCTGGATGGTCTGGAAGCTGGATAGTCTGGGAGCTGGATGGTCTGGGAGCTGGATGGTCTGGAAGCTGGATAGTCTGGGAGCTGGATGGTCTGGGACCTGGAGGGTCTGGGGGCTGGATGGTCTGGGAGCTTGATGGCCTGGGACCTGGAGGGTCTGGGGGCTGGAGGGTCTGGGAGCTGGAGGGTCTGGGAGCTGGAGGGTCTGGGAGCTGGATTTGAAGGATGTGAACCCAGTCTGGGTTCACCAACATGGGAGCTGAGATGACAAGTGGATGAAGGTGGAGGTCTGTTCTATGTGTATGTGATGAGTATGTGTGCGGTGCGTGTACTGTGTGTGAGGTGTGTGTAGCATGTGAGTGTGTGTGAGTTGTGTGTAGCGTGTGAGGTGTGTGAAGCGTGTGCGGCGTGTGTGTAGCATGTGCGCGTATGTGTGTGTAGTGTGTGCGGTGTGTGTAGCGGGTGTGCGTGTGCGGTGTGTGTAGCATGTGCGGTGTGTGCTGGTACTGTAAGAGGTCAAGCAGTTTGCTCGGCATGCTAACAGTAATGCTCTCTGTCTGGCATTATAAAGAGCAGACAGACACACTGTGCTCTCTGAAGGAGAAGAATCCATTAGACACACAGACGTACACATTCTCATCCCAGCATCCTCGCAGTATAGGTGACCAGGCGAGAGAAAGAGACAGACAGAGAGAGAAAAGAGAGACACAACGAGAGAGAGAGAGAGAGAGAGAGAGAGAGAGAGAGAGAGAGAGAGAGAGAGAGAGAGAGAGAGAGCGAGAGAGAGAGAAATGAAACAAGCAGAGAGGGGGAAGGGGGGAGGTGGAGAGGGGGAGATGCCTAAAAAGCCTTCTCATCTATAATGCATACACTATGGCTGTGCTCTAAAAACAAACCCCTCCCTCCATCTCTCTCCCCTCCCTCCATCCTTCGCTACATCCCTCTCCCCCTCCCTCTATCGTTCCCTTCATCATTCTCCCCCTCCCTATATCCCTCCTTCTTTGCCTCCCTCCCTCCCTCCCCTCTCCAGAAGGACCCAGAGCGCTCGTCCTGCTGTCAGAGCGGAGAGAAGGACAGACAGGTCAACAGGGCTGCCTGTGTGTCCCTGCTCTGGTAACCAGACCTGGATCAGAAAACTCAACTAAGGCCGTCGTATGATTCAGATTAGCCTCCGTTTCAGAAGAATGGCTCACAGTATGGTGCGTGAATCACTCTCATTTCATGTGGTGCGTATTCATGATTTTAATTCCAAGGCCTGACAGAGAGAATGAATAGACAATAGCACGACTCGATGAATGGTGCTTCAACAGGGAGGCCAGATGATGAGGAGTTCAGTACTAGTGACATCCATGGCACAGGGGATGAATAAAACATCACTACTCTGCTGCCACATGCAGGGCTCCCTCACCACACTGGCTTTTGTGTGCGCACGCATGCGGGTGTGTTTGTGTATGCCTGTGTGCACATGTATGTATATGTGCATGTGTGTGTTTATGTGTGCGTGCGTGTGTGTATGCTAGTCAGAGGGGAGCGGGGTGGGGACATCCAATCCAGAGTAACATTTAGGTCAAAGCCTGGACGAGGCCAGACATGATGCACTGTTTCTCCCCTCAGCTGGGGCAGACTGGAGCCCAGTCTTGCCCTCACCCTGGGCTCTGCAAGCACAGCTTTCAAAATAGATCATGTGTGACCTCCTTAAGCAGCCGTCGCAACAGCCAGAAATAAGACAAGCTCTTTGTCTGTCTGTCAGCATGTTTACGTGGCTCGGTGACTCATGCAGCTCGAGATGCATCTGGATTTGCATAGGTCAGATAACTAGGATTGATCCTAGTTTTGTGCTGTTGTTTATCTGTCAACGCTCCGTGACGGCGGACTGTTCTTGGGACGTCCCCTCTGCCGGCCCCAGGGACGACCCCCTCGCCTCCCGGCACAGCTTCCTGTGCAGGCGCGAGACGTTTATTCCGGTGTCTTCTCTCGAACTTGTCGAGGGTTTGAAGCCTCGTGCGTGTGCCCCATGTGTTCTGCATTTCCCTGAAAACACTTGTCAGCGCTTTTTCTACGACGCTGGAATTGTTTCCTAATAATACGGTTTACGGGCCCAGTTCCTGAAGGCTGTGTTTGGATGTTTCCATTTGAAACATATCATTAGAGCCGCTTCCCTGAGTGTTCTGCCATGTCAGACCAGGGCTTGTGTTCCAGCGGCAGGGCTTTCAACACGGGCACATGACCTGAGACTGCAGTCAGACCAGAGGGGGAGGGGAAACAGGGAGCAGTTTGGCAGGGTTGAGATCTCTTATTGTGTCTGTTTACACACGACAATATAGCATGTATAGCTATATAGCATATCACTGGGACAGAGGCAGAGCATCTGGTATAGAACAGTATGTTGTAACAACTGTTATTGGTTCTTAAAGAAGGGTATGTTTTATTAAAACCACATGGCTGCATGAAGGTGTTCTTGCCTCTGAACCAGAGACTGGAAAATATCCATAGATTAAGATCTTCATATCAAAACTCAATTTGTACCAGAATAGGTCACGCAAGACTTATAATTAGTGATAGAGCACACTGGTGAAGTCAGACTTGCTCTCTCTAGCACCCTGTCACTGCCAGCCAGAGAAATAATTAGTCCACCGTGAGGATCCAGCCCCTGGAAACACATCTCGGACTCCATTAGGAGCGAAAGGGGCAAATGTGCAGAAAACTACTGAAGTGAAACCATAAAGAATATCCTCGTTTTTTTTGGTTTATCTCCCTTATCTGTTCAGTTAAATACAACAGGACAGGAAGAGAGATATGATCCAGTTAAAGTCGACGCCCCATAAATGTACCATTTTTATTGGACTTATATAGAAATACTTAAAAAAACATGAAGTAGCACCATTACTTAAGTTTTACTTTATCATGTAGAACTTTAAATGTCAAAAAAATAAAACTCTTGATACATTTTCAAATCTTGTCTCAGCAAATATAATATTAGTATTCGACCATAAGGTTAAAGGCCCTTTATCATAAAATAAAATATACTTTGTTCTTAAACTTTGCTCAATAAAGTACATTTACGCTCAAGTAACTTCACCTACATATACATAGACAAGTGGTAAACAAATGTATTAAAATAGAAATAGTAAAACTAGAGTGCTGAAACAGAGGCCTGTAATTTCCACTGGAATCTAATTCATACAAATTTTAGAAAGCATAAACGTTTGCTTTTTCGTTTGACTTACTAAGTTTTGTACATTTCAACATTTCGTAATAATATAGAATAAAATATGCTTTATATTACTGAATAAAAAATATGCTGGGTGAAGTAGATTTAAAAGACATTTTTTTTGCTGAACCTATAAAAACTCCATTCCACCAGAATACTGTCAAATGCAAAACACATTTAGTGGATTTGTATTTCTGCCCACAGTCATGTGATATTAAAATAATACAGTGATCACTGCCATAAGGCCATACTAAAAAATAAACGATATCTTAACCCAGCTACAAAAAGTTCACTGAACTTAAATTAAAATATTTGTAAACATCTTTGCAATACGAAATATAATCTTTCAAGTCAAAAAAAAGAATAAAATACTTCAATCTGTATTAATGTAATTAATATTCAAAACTTTTAACTTGTGGAATTGTCATTCTGTACATTTATATGTATGTAGGATATGTTGTTTCTCCCTCACGTGTATCCAAAGCCAAGCTGTGGTATCTCGTACGTCAATAGTCCTGTTTTAATAGACGCCCTCCCCATTCCTCAACCACCAACTCCTGCCTCAGTACATTCGATCAGAGAAACTGGAAGGCTCTAGTAACAGTCAACACATTGACTAAAGTACCTCAGCTGAAACCTCCCCACTCTTGCCTAACTTCATAAATAGAGTGTACACTTTTAACTAGAACTATTGATTACTATTCTGTAATATTTTAAACATGCATTTAGAATGTTGAAAATATTTCCTCAAGCTACAGTACATTATACACAACTATGACGGAGCCCTGGGGAATGGTAGTGCAGCCTCACACACATACACGTGTATATTCATATGTACACTCCCCCATTCTGTTAAAGCAGTACAAGTCTGTTGTTGTTGTTGCTATTGTAGCCAGACTCTGTAACCGTGGTAACTCTACAGTCAGCGACACAATTTTTATGAAAATATACGTATTGCCTGAGTGACGCCAGCGTGGCAGATTGGGCACCTGGGCTCGCTCCTCTCACAGATGCGGTTGGCACACTCCATACAGAACAGGTTGTGTCCGCAGGGGACCAGCGCTGCGATGACCTCGCTCTCAAAGCACACGGAGCAGTCGCGGCTGCCCTTCCTGCTGGTGCCAGAGGAGGTGGAGGAGGAAGAGGAGGAGGCGGAGGAATCGCAGGGCAGCCCAGGGAGGTGAGGGCCAGGCAGGGAGCCCATGCTGCCGGAGTACCCCGGGAAGCTGAGAGGGCCTCCGCCCGGGTCGCTGCGGACCCTGCGGGCCAGGGGGTGCTCGGAGGGGCTTCCGGCGTGGCTGTGGAGGGGTGGGGACAGTCTGGGCTGGGGAGTGCCTCCGTTGGCCCTCCTCTGGCTGGGGGGCAACATCCCGTTGGCGTTGGTGGAAGCATTGGCAGGGTAGATGGCCGAGGTGGAGGTGGGGGAGTTGCCACCGTTGGAAGAGGGGGTCATCCCTCTCTCGTACTGGGACCAGAGGAGGCCAGGAGGGGCCGGCGTCGGGTCGAACCCGGGAGAGGGGTCGAAGTTCACGTCAGTGCAGTCTGGGGAGATGACCTCGCTCCCGTAGACGAAGCCGTTGCCATTGGTGTTCACGTTGATGTTGACGTTGTTATTGTTGTTGCCGTTGTTGTTGGTGGCGGTGTAGCTGAGGGCGGGGCTGGGAGGGCTGTAGTCAGCCATGCGGGAGCCGTTGTTACCGAAGTAAGAGTCTGTGGACGCGCTCCCCAGCGAGGAGGAGGAGTCGTTACGGTAGTTGGAGAAGGGCTTGCGGCCTGAGGTGGGGGTCACACTGCTGGGCTTGGACCACAGGCTGGCGTGGCCATGGAGGTCGAAGCCCACGTCGGTGCCGTTGGCGTGGAAATCGTTCTCGTCCGTGAGCTCGATGATTCCTCCGGTCCTCATGGCGATGTGAGCCTCGATCTCCTCCCTAGCGCGGTCTACATTCTCTGGCATACCCGTCACCTCGAACACAGGCTCCTTGTCTCTGCTGGGGGTCACGATGTAGGTGTGAGTCTGCTGCTGGATCCTCTTGATGGTGGCCCCCTTGGGGCCCACGACCAGCCCTACCACGCGGTAGGGCACCCGTACCTGGATGGTGGTCTGACCGGGGAGGTTAGGGGGCCCAGGGGCTGGGGTACCACCCCCTCCACTGGGGCTTGTGTTTTTGTTTCGGGATGCTCTGATCATGGAGAAATGCTCGGCTGCAGAGATGATCTCCCTCCTGGCCATGGCTACATCTTCCCTCCTGCCTGTCACCACAAACACAGGCTCCTCACCTCGGACCGGGGTCTTGATGTAAGTGTTGGTCTTGGCTCTTAAGGCTTTGATCTTACAACCTGGGAGAACAAAGCAAAGGGGGCTATGAGGACACAGGGGGGGTTTAGTGCCTAACGAGTTGTGTGTGAACGAGGGGAAGCGATGCTGGTGAGCTGTTACAAACAGCAGGGGAGTGTTTTGTCTTATTTTTTTGAAGACGCCTGTGCACATAGAAATCCTAGTAAAACAATTCAGCCTTTTTGCGAGGAATAAATTAAAACTACATGCTCGACTAGGGGAGTTTGCCTCGAAAAATAGCACCAAGCCAAAAAATGACATATATAAATAAATAAAGCATGCAAATTCCGCGATTTACCGTGTGCTTGGGGACAGTGGAAAAAAACCGATCCATAAAATAACAACTTCATGTCAGCATCGCTTGCGTTTCACGTGGCTATAGCATGCGAACCATAATAAGACTCCTTTATCATTTCATTTCCTATCCTTAAATTGTCTACATACAGTTTTATCCCTCCGCCCTCCGGCACAAACAAGGTTTTTAGCATCAAAAATGTTTAACAGTTGAGGATTCAGCCAGGAGGAATCGTTGTGGGAAGGGGAAGCAGTTAAGTGGGACAGGGTGATATAACGTGACAAAGAAAGCCCGTGTGTCTGGAGATATTATACTACTCTCATATGTTACAGTATTTCATGTTTGAGCTACAAGTATTTCTTCGCTGTCTTTTTGTTAGTTACTCATGGGGGGTGGGGGGACAAAAAAAAACAAGACTGTTGCAGAGGGAGGATCGGCATTCCGCATAAAGCTCCACAAACTCCCAGCCCAGCTCTACAGCTGGGACACAATGTGGCAGATCCGGACCGGTGCTGGCTGATCGGCAGCCCTGACAGTGAAGCCGGGGGGAACAGAATGATCTAAATACGCACCTTGTCTGCCCACGATCTCTGCTACATGCTCAGAGCCTGGAACCGGGACACATTCGGTCATGTTGACGCTCTTTCTTCTGGGCTCGTTGTCATACAGCGAGTTGTCGTCGTTGTCCAAGCCCATGAGGGACAGCTGGTCCAGGGCTATCTGCAAGGCTCTGTGGTCGTCCAGGGCATCGACCTGGCCGCTCCCGGTCCGCTCCATGTCGGCGAAAAGCGAGCTGGGCATGGTTCCCAATGTGCAAGTCAGCTGGAACCAGGAAGATCACACAGCCGGGGGGGGGACGCAGAAGGACGTCGGGAAGGATCGATGAGGGAGAGAGGGGAGACTGGACCCGGTTTTCAAGCCCACTGGTGCAAATCTGGAGCAGTTTTCTCTTTGTCAAGTCAGAAGGAGAAAAAAAATCTAAATCAGTGCAAAGAAATCCCAACTTTCTGAAGCGGATCTCTCGAGTCCGATCCCAAAAACTTGTTTTAAGACAGCAAATAACGCGTATTCCAGAGTTGTACGTAGCTGGAATACCGGTGTTTGGCTTTATTCCTTCAAAGGGCCCCTCCCCAAGCTCGCTGCACTCAGATGGTTTCTGTTTTCTGTCTGACTTGCTGCAAAGCCAGACAACACTACTGGGGGGGGGATATGTGCCAATGACGTCACCGAAAGGGCAGGGACAGTGCGGTGCTGCTCGAAATCTGCATAGCGGAGAGCTGATTGGACAGAGTGCGAAATGGGCGTGGCCTCATGGCTGCCCTGTTCCAGAAGAACACGCCCTTCTTTGTTGAGTCCACCTCAATTAAAGCGCAGTACCCTTTTTATGATAACACTATTTATTGTTACTTTCACCGTAAAGTTACACCTTGTTGCGAGGCAGTAGAACAACGCACACCTCGCCTCAATCCATGAATTATTTGCTCTTTTGTATTTATTCGTGTCCATGTAAACAATGCATACCTAACCATGATAACATCTATATTAATATTTGTTTGTTTTTCCAGATAAATTAAATGTAATAACTACCCGTAAGGAGATGCTATGACTAATATCTAAATAAGTACTTGTATCACTTCCCTGTTCTTTTGTTTCTGAGAAAGCGCTGTGATCCCAGTGCAAAGCATGTCCAGACATATGTTCTTTGTTTGGGCTCTTTCTTGTCTTACGGGCTACACAAACCCTTGCTGTATGCGAATGCTTCAAAATAACGGCATAGCCTACAATACTGTGTAGAAGTCTATACAGTGTATTCTACTCATTCACAAATGACCTCAGCACTCCAGTCACCCCCATGAACTGGCCAGCATGCATCTCTGCAGTCTGCTTAAGGACTTGTAACACTTCACAAGTCATTGTTGTGCTCAAACACGGGTCATTTCCTGCAGATGTTGACACCACGGAATAACAGCTGGCTGTGTGTCCATAACGTGCGGTCAAAAAACGTCAAAGACCATGAAATATTATGGTCTTAAATATACCGCGCTGTTTTTCATGTGGAATTCAGTAGCCTACAATTTAAAATAGGGTTACATTATCACCAATGTAAAGCACAGAGGGAAATACTTCCATAAAGCCTATTTTATAACAAGGCTACTGAAAGAACGGCGAGTTGTCAGGGGAAATATTGGTCATAATAAAAACATTTTTTGTTAGAAGACATCCTGATGAACAATAAAACAGTTGCCCATCTAGGAGGCTGTAGTCAGTCAAGTCTTAGACCGTAACAGGCCTGATCTTCAACAATGCAGACCGTTTTACAAAGCAACAGGCCATAGCATTGAAAGTTGAGTGATTGGTGGGGCTGTTATGTAAACGTTAAAACCACGGGCGTTTCTAAGATTGAAAGAAAGGGGGGGGGGGGGGGGGGGGGGGGGGCTTAGCCCCTAAGGATGTGGAATGGCAATTTTTTTTACTCATTTGGGGGCTGCAGATATCCATTGTTTCAGACAGTTCATAGATTGGTTCAATCAGAAAGAGTGTGATTTTTCTCTGTGTCTTTGCTTGTAGCATGTTAGAAATAACTTGTCCATGTGTAAAACAATAGTTAAATAGAAAAAATCCCAATAATTATTTGGGGGGGCTGAAGAACATTTTAGGGGGGCTTCAGCCCCCCTATAACAGGGCTAACGACGCCCCTTGTTAAGACTGTGGCAGTGGCGAGGGGGGTGACAGGTCGGTCCGAATCCATTGGCCCAACGTGGCCCTTTGTGGCCAGCGAAGAACCCGGCAGGGCGGGAGGGAGGAGGAGAGCTGCGTTTTTCCACACAAAGGACATTTCAAACCGATTCAAAGCCATTGAGACGAGAAGCCTTTTCTTTGTCATCTCACTTCTGCAACACAATAGGTATGTTAATACCCAACCGTTCACAAACCTGAGAACATGCAGCGATGCATCACCTCGCTCCCACCCCTAGTTTAGGACCCACTGTGTTGTATTTCTCCCTCAAAGACACAAAAACATCTGGAAATCCATAAATAATGCAGGGTTAGGGGCAATCGGCAACAGCCAATGTGGTTTATTTATTTACACTCACTGGAATAATAAGCAAAGAAAAATCCATTCTACTCCATAATATGTTCCACAGCCATTATTTATGTCTGTTTTGCTTTGTATGACTTCTTATCTAAATAGTCAAAAGACCAAATTTGGGTTGATAAGTAACATAAGTAACAGTAACAGACCAAGTAACAGACCAGCAGTGATTCTGCTCCTTGTCAGCTTGTTCTAGAACAGACCCACACAACCACTGGTGTGGGACTGCATCACAAAACCAGTGAACAGCTGTTAGTAAGGAGCTTCCAAATCAAATGTCTTTTGTCCTTATCGGCTTGACATGCTACCCTGGATGGTATCATTAATAAATATAAATCAACCAAATATAAATGGATATGGTCAACCTGACCTCTCTCATTCCCAGAGAAACAATCCAGACAGAAGTGGATTCAGTGATAATCGGCGTTGGAAGTCAAACACCCACTTACTGGTGATTACCTGTTCGCCTTTTAATGAGAGGAAGAACGACTTAGCTTGGGCTGACCTAGTCTTGAGTGTGGCAGGACAGCCTCAGCCATGGCTTTACTGTCTGCTGCGCCATGAGGAGAGAGGGAGGGAGGAGAGAGGTGAGGGACGGGGGGAGAGGGAGGGGGAAGAGGAGGGGGGGGGGAGGGGAGGGGAGGGAGGGGGGAGAGGAGGGGGGAGAGGAGGGGAAGGATGGGGGAGAGAGGGAAGGAGGGAGAGAGAGAGTGAGAAAGGTCACACCAGCTGACTGTCAGCACCACAGCCATACACGACTTGAGCCTGGTCAGGTCAGAGGAAAGCCAGCAGTCTGTCTGAGAGCGGAGGCCGTCCCTGTTACTGCACTGCTGCAATAGTGACCTCACCCTGATCCATGCTTACAGCTCCTGGCAGACCTGCACCATGTCACAGACACACTGGGACACACCTATGATCACCACTGAGCCTGTTAAACAAACAAGCCCTGGTTAACACATTCGTATTCAAACCCTATTTACCTGTCCTTACAAATAGGCCAGTTCTTTTTGCGGTATTCTCGGTAGCGGTAATAAAACCACAGTTTACAACAAGGCTTGTCTGGGTATAGATGGATGAATGGAGAGAGAAAGGTGGGGGGGAGGAGGAGGAGGGGGGGAGTTAAGCTCCAACACGTCTGACACACTGCAGAGGCACTAACAAGGTGGTTCTCCTGGCCTGGCATAATTGAATATGCTTTTACAGCCCTGCATTACTGTGGGTTATTGAGGTAGTAAAATGTATGTAGGTATAAGCAAGGTTTACAGCTGGACTAACACAACACTCAGACATATTGACCTCTTATATACACTGTAGTGTGTGTGTGTGTGTGTGTGCGTGTGTGTGTGTGTGTGTGTGTGAGCACTAGCCTCAAATATGTAACCTGATTCAAGGTTAAAGAAGAAAGAGAGAGAAAAAAAACACAAAATACCCAGCAGACTAGAATGTCTCCTCACACTGGTAAACTGGGGGGAAAACCATCTAACAAAATGATTTGGTCCTCAGCGGGCAATTATCATCTAACAAGCCTGAATACCATTAGGAAAAGTGAGCGGAAGAAACGCTTACATAAATTTCGTACGATTACGTAATCACCAACATTATTCGGTGCGGTTCATGTTACCTCACCCAAACGTGAATCGTATCGGTATTTTTTCTACTTAAATTTTCCACAGACGAATCATAAACTAATAAACCTGAAAATCGGCGGTTCTGCTCGCTACACGGGCCCAGTGGTGACAGAGCAAGGCTAACGTCTGATGACGGACGGCTCATCAATATGCATCCATTCACTCATCGTTATCATGGATTTCTATTTGATCTGCATTGACATGTGCAGCACGTTCCTCCCAGGGCAGACCCTGGATCAGGAGCTGCATTGATCAGACAGCAGCAGAGATCGAGGTGTGCTGTGGTTCTGTGTGTGGTGCAGAGCCGGATTTGCAGGTAGATGCAGTTCTAGGTTAGAGCTCTGGAACTCCAGACTACACCCCCCCTCTCTTTCTCTCTCTCTCTCTCTCCCTCCCTCTCTCTGTTTCTCTCCGCTTCCACACTCAGTCTGTCACCCACTCCTTCACTCGCTCTCTCCATCTCTCTCTGCATGGTTGTCTACCTCCATCCTCCCTCCTCCTTGTTTCTCTCTGCCTGTCCCTCCCTCCCTCCCTCCTCCCCCCTCCCTTCCTGTGTGCTGTGACACACTGAACTGAAGTGGCACAGATTCCCTGCTCTGTGATTGGCTGTCTGCCAGACGCTCTGCAAGCCTAGCAGCTCAGCGGCAGGACAGCTGGAGTGAAGCTGCCCCACAATGCACCATCGCCACCGTCCCACAATGCACCACACCACCGTCCCACATTACACCGGCCCTGCCCTGTCCACCTACTCATTCCACTCTTTCAATCCACAGTTCACAATGTACAACACAATACAAAACACAGCTCTCTCGCTCTTCCTCTCTCCCTCTTTCTGCTAAATACTGCAAGCTAGCCTGCTAACACTCCCTCTGTCTTGACTGATTACATCTGTGTGTGTGTGTGTCCCTCCTCCTCCTCCTTTTATCTTCTAACTCTGAGGCCCTGGGACACCTCCGTCTCACTGTAGAAACCCCCTCTTAAACCTGTCAGTCTAGATGATCAGAGGCATGCCAACCCCTCTGCCCCTCCACCTCTCCACCTCCACCCTGCTGCTAATTGAAGCATGAGGAGAGGTGATCCTTGGTGGCTGGACAACAGAGGGGAGACCAGCTGCCTTCAGCAGTGTTTACAGGTCACGCAGGGCTTGAGTTGACTAGTAAGACAAGGAGGTCGCACTGATAAACAAGACAAGAGAGCTCTACATTGGATATTTTTCAGTGGTTGCTGAGGGAAGAGGGTATTGAGGATTTATTTGTAATTTTATCTCTCTAGGGTAGTGTCTGTCTGTCTCTGTCTCTGTCACACCCCCCTCCCTCTCTCTCTCTTTCTCTCTCTCTCCTCCCACGCTCTTTCCTCTCACTCTCTCCTTTGTCCTCCACCCCCCCCACCCCCCCCCCCCCCTCTCCCCTCTCTCTCTTTCCTCTCATCTCCCAGCCCGGCTCCTAAACAAGCAGCCACCCCTGGTGTCCTGTGCTGCAGACAGGACGCCTGCTCAGGAGCTGACTGCAGTACGTCTGCAGGGATGAAGCCGGCCTTTGTCCTGTCGATGCTAATCGACTGCTCCCGGTCGGTGCTTTGAACTGTGTGTGTGTGTGCGTGTGAGAGAGTGCGTCTCCAGCCGCACTCAGGAAAGCAGGAAGCGGGAAGTGATTTAACCCCTCTGGTCCTCGGGGACAAATGGTGTTCACCACATTCACACGTCAGCTTAACACACACTCCAGATCCTTCTCAGAGGCTAGCGCGAGACTTCGTAGAGCCCCTGTACGGTGAGGGCTGTGTTAACGGAATAACGGACACCGGTACCGCTGACAGTTTTAACGGTAATCGTGGCTACCGTTCCCTACGCCAGGAGAGCCCGGTGTTGAGGTATGAGGTCATAGAGCAGAGAGGGACAGGCAGAAGCTTACCGTTCAGAAGGTCCAACATCATCATGGAGCTGGAGGTGCTCACACGTGATGACTGATCTGGCCCCGGGCGTTCTAGAGAGACAGGGAGAGAGAGAAAGAGAGAGGGAGAGAGAGACATAGGGAGAAAGGGACAGAGGAAGAAAGGGGGGGGGAGAGAGAGGGAGAGATGGAGAGAGAAAGAGAGAGCGGGGGAGCAAGGGAGAGAAAGAGGGAGGGAGAGAGAGAGAGAATAAATAAATACAGTGTTGTTTTTGTTTTGATTTCGTACCGCATGGAACTGGGTCAGCCACTAAAATGAAGTCCCCCCCCCTTCTGATGGGCGGGGATTCAGCGAGGCTCGGCCAATGGAGACGCTCACTTCTGCCCTGGCAGGAGCCAAAGAAACGCAGAAAAAAGGAGAGAATTCATGTTGAGGAGGAAAGAGCAGAAAACATGAGATGAAGGATGTGGAAGTGGGATGGGCAGAGAAGGTGTGTTTTTGATCTAAAAATCATGTCTCTGCTTTCAACGACGGACAGACTGTCTGACAGACAGACAGACAGACAGACGCAATAGACCAATAGAGATTCTCAGTTCCACTGACTCCCAGCTGCATTGATTGGTAGCTTGGCTGAGATCCAGGCCAGGCAGTCTTCTGGCCTCTCTCTCCCAGAGAGACGCTGCGGCAGCGGGGCTGGTGAGATCTCAATGCTGGGCTTGTTCTCCCACCCCCCACACCCTCCTGAATCTGATAACACACACCAGGCTCTCCTACAGACAAGGTAGACACATCAGTCTGCCTGTTTTTATGTGTGTCTGTGTGTGTGTGGCTGTGTGTGTATGTACGTGTGTCTGTGTATGGGTGTGTGTTGATGTGTGTGTGTGTGTGTGTTGGTGTGAGTGTGTGTGAGTGTGTGTGCTCCTCTCCCTCCCTACCTGTGTGTGTGTACCTCTTCCATTTCTCCATGGACGATTATCTCTAATGGGACTCATTCTAGCAAATGTTGCCACAATACACAATGACAGCTGGTCACTGCAGAGCATTGTCCTTTGTCTGAGTCCCAGGCTCTGGTGGAAGGGGCCGAGCAGAGACGATGTGCTCTCTGAAGGAGGGACAGGCTGGGCTGGCAGCACATTCAATGCCCCACATAAAAACATCCCAGCAGGAGCCTCTGATGAAAATTGGATGTAATTTGATATGGTCCAATCCACTTATCTCTGGGCTTATTCTGTGGCTCTCAAAATCATGGCTATTCAATTTGAAGAACCACAGCCGTTCTGTTGGAGTATTAGCCCCAATCAGCCACGTGAGAGCTAGACCATCTTCTGTAATAACAAGTATCCTTCTAACATGTTTTGACTTGCTGTTCCTGAAGATCTGTCCTTTGTTGTTGTTGAGGTTAGAGTTGAACCTTAAGGGTTCTTCTCCTGGGTTCAATACTGGGTTCTAGCATATAGGGTTCTGTTGCTGGGTTCTATTTCTGAGTTCTGCTAGTTAGGGTTCTGTTTCCTTACATTTATGCATTTAGCACATGCTCCAAAGTGATGTTTCCTGGTTCTTTCCCAGGGTTCTACAGCTTGATGTTATGTTCCTGGGTTCCACAGCTTGAGGTTCTTCTCTACAGCGCTCCTCTCTCCCTGTCTGCTTGTCCCTGGCAAACCTCCAGACTGTCAGCTGCCTTATAAACCACTCAGGGTTCTGACAGCTCAGAGAGGAAGGTGGCCTTTTAAACGCCCGTCTGCCCATGAAAGACGAGCTACAGCGGGGAACGCAAATACGAGGGTCAGGAGGTCGTCCTCTCTGAGGCACGCTGTGCGTCTACACCAACAGGAGGCTGGGCGCTCCCGCCGTAAACGCCCCCTCGTATCCGAGGCTGCGTGAGGTCGGCGCTACAGCAGGACCCTGAGGGGTCGTCATGTATGATGCAGAGAGCAGCGCCTTGGCGGTCAGGATGGAAACACAGGGATGTTGGTTGCCTGGTGAAGACAGCACATACACTCAGGAAGCACCCAGCACACACACACGTACACACTCCCTGTCCATTTGTCACAGCGATGCCTTAAGCCCTGTGGTAAAAGCACACTTCTGTCAGGATTGCCACTGGGATAGAAGTGCCGAAGCAATTCAGCACAAATCACTGTCACAAAGGCAACTGAATCAGAGCAAATGGACCTACTATGTTGGGGAATAAACGGTATCGAACGCTCCGCTTCTCGGCCCTTGAAGCAGCTGTCATCTTGCCCTTCGCCTGAGAGTTAACTGTGTCTGCCAGGGGAGAGGTCGATCCATCCAGCAGCAGCCAGCAGGCTGGGTGGCTGAGCTGGGGAGGCTGAGCTGGGGAGGCTGGTGCTGCGAGGTTAACCTCTGAGACCAAGGCACAGCAGGAGATGTGAGCACAGTCTGGTCTGTTGAAGAACACAACTATATCATGGCATGGACGTACTACTGCAAGAAGTGTGAGTGTGTGTTCGTGTTTGTGCGAGTGTGTTGCTGAGGGAGAGAGAGGAGGAAAGGGCTGTCCGCAAAAGATACAGTTATCACACACACACACACATAAACATGGACGCACACACACTGGCCCATTGCCCAGTTTGCATCACCCACCCACCCACTCACTCACCGCCCACCTGCCGTCAATCGCTCAGCCCCACTCCAGGCACTCTCAGTGGGGTTCAGAGCTCCAGACCCACCTCCTGATGCGCTGGTGCTCTGAATGTGGTCTAACGCCTACACAAACGCGCACGCACACGCACACACAAACCCACAGCAGAAGAACATTGAAACATACTGGATTGAGAACCGAGAAGCCATATTCTAGAGGACAGGGATCGAACGTCTTTTGGAATCAAAACAGCAACGCTTTGCCAAAAAAGAAAGAGTGCCTGTTTCTCCCTCTGTGCTGTTCTCTTCTGCTGTTAAATCTGCTGTGCAGAAACATGAACAAACGACCGTGGAGGAGAGGAAGACTTAGATGGGTAATTTACCACAGCGGGGAGGGTTCGAATCTGGCCATGGCCCTGTGGTGCTTGTTCCCCCCTCCTCTCTCTACCTTTCCTGTCACACGTCATATAAAACAGTCCAACAAAGCATGTAAAATGGCTAAATATATATAAAAATGAGATCAAAAGAACCTCTGGAAGAGCTCATTTCTGTCTCAATGGACCATTTACATCTTACAGGTATTCAAAGAACAGCATTGCTGTTGTCAAGTAAGCACCTCATGACCGTCTACAACAACAGTGCATCAGCCATTCATCAACACAAAACCAAAGCGTATGAAATGTTGTGCATTCACACAACAGTAATTATTTAAATTACAGCTCATTAAGCACTTGAAAAACTCATTCTCTCAGGGCCAATGAGTAGACAGCGCCGGAACATTCTGAATCACTTCCAACTCTTTAAAATTCACAGCCCGTCGTGAAAAAAAATATAAATACAAATCTGTAAGCAAAAATGTACTAAAGAATTGGGCGTTTCAATAACACATTATTTCCACTTGACAACAAAGGGCAGTGAAAATGTGAATAATTCATCTGTGTGGTTGAGTAGATGAGATAGATATGGTTGATCACATGAACAAACCACCAGAGACATGGTGGACCACAGCTGGAGAAGGACCAGAGTGTTAAAGACAAAGAGGCCTTTTTATCAAGACGGGACAGGAGAGCTGTCTGGTCAAGCAGGTCTTCATTCAGCCTGTAAGCACATCTCAACAGTCCCTCAAAGGTGCTGCCACGGTGACAGGGGTCAGATGGTTTGTGACCACTTGTCTCTGTCTGTGTGATTGTATCTCCCCTCCTCAGGCAAGATAAAGCTGGTGAGAGGGACAACCAGTAAGAGAAGTGATGTCAGCATTCACAGCCAGGGTGATGTCATCAGAGGGATAACCAGTAAGAGAAGTGATGTCACCAGAGATTCACAGCCAGAGCGAGAGGTGATGTCATCAAAGAGGGACAACCAGTAAGAGAATTGATGTCACCAGAGATTCACAGCCAGGGGAAGAGGTGATGTCATCAAAGAGGGACAACCAGTAAAATAATTGATGTCACTAGAGATTCACAGCCCGGGCAAAAGGTGATGTCATCAGAGGGACAACCAGTAAGAGAAGTGATGTCACCAGAGATTCACAACCAGGGCAAGAGGTGATATCATCAGAGAGAGACGGCGAGGGCAGCAGGACTAAGACTGGCTTGTCTGACCTTTTAAACCCTTCGCCATCTGCCCAGGAAGCCTAGAGGAACGGCAGGTCAGCAGACATCCACAGGAAGCAGGAGTTCTTCTCTGCTCTGTTCTGTGGCCGATGCTCTACTAGAGCTGCATGCTGGTCAAAGCCTGTTCCAACCGTGAGCTGTGGAAACAGCCTTCCCAAAGATAAACAAGAACCCACACCACCAAAGATCTGCCATCTCCAGATTTCAACAGTTTGTACATTTCGAAAGTGGACGCACCTTTTTCTGCTCTCCTCCAATGAGCATCACATGGTCACATGGTACACTGGGGCGAGGTCACCAGGCTTCAACCAGGAAGTGGCTGGGAGTTCTCTTAACCTACACAGCTTCAGGTAGTGACCATCTCTCGTGGAACAGCAGGGAGCGGTTTATTCAGGTTATTGAAGCTGCCATCTTGGTCCTGATGGTTTTAACGGTCTGTCTGATGGCCTGGGCTACGCAGGCTTATCTGAGGCTCATATACTGATGGGCTGAGGTCAGAACAGATCACAACTACTAACTGTAAATGGGTCTGGGCCACAGGCCAGGACAACAATACTTCTGCCAGCGAAAACAGGACATAGAGAGAAGAAAGCACAGTTGTTTCCATGACAGATCATGTCTGCTGGTAGTGTGAATTCACAGCTTGGAGGGAGGACTGGCTGACCGGGGCTATGAATGTCACACAGCATGGTGTTTGTTTACAAGTGTGATGGTGGAGAACAGTGTAGCACGACTGCTCTCGGTCCACTCTCCCCTCCCCCTTCCCCTTCCCTCCACCTCCGACTCCTTACCGTCTCTCTCTTCTCCCCTCCCTCTCCTCTCCCCTCCTCTTCGCTCCTCTCCTCTCCCCTCCACCTCCTCCTACTCTCCTTTTCTTTTCTCTCCTCTCCTCTCCACCTCCTTCTCCCCTCCTCTTTTCTCCTCTCCTCCCTCCCCTCCACCTCCTCAGGACCTAGTGGGCTCACTTAACACTGTAGCCAAACAACGATGAAAATGCCTATTGTGTGAAATAACGTCTTATAATGAAGTGTTTCTCTGTGTGGGACGACCGCAGAGTATTTAAACAAGGTTCCTCATCAATCTTCCATTGAACAGAAGACAACACAGAGCCTGTGCTGCAGCGAGGGTGCTGAGCCCTGTCAGAGGACCGTGTTTGACTGGGACACCATCCACGTTGTGACAGGCACAGGGGGGGGGGGACACCCCACCCTGGCTGGAGGGGGTCCTCGCGGCCATCCTCCTCCTCGCAGGGCTTGGTCCTGAGCCCTGGGAGAATTGCTCCACTCCTCGCTGAGGTATGCACGTTCCACTTGGTCCAAAGATCCGTTCTCTCTCTCTCCTACACACGTACAGGAACACAAGCAGAGCTTGACAGAGGAGGGCAGAAGGAGAGGAAAGGGGAGGAAAAACAGAGAGAGTACGAGAGGAGTAGGTAGGAGAGTACATACAAACCAGATGTCTACATAACAATGTACGGCTGATGTGGATGTGGAGAGAAATCTCTCCATTAAACATACCGTCGTTAAAAAAAAGAAAGAGCCAAACTTGGGAGTGTATGTTTTTCTCATTACCGCCCATTAAGACAAGTTTTATCCCTCCTGTCAGGTCAGGTCTGCTCAGTCTCTGAGCACGTCTGAGGGGAACCTCAGCTCTCGTCCTGTTCCCCCACATCACACAGCAGAGTGACTTCATCCTGGGCTCCAGGGCCAGGCTTGTTAAGGTGCAGTGGGGGGGGGGGGGGGGGGGGGGGGGGGGAGAGCCATGGCCCTGTGCAAGGTCGAGCGCTCGGTCTGACGGCTCGGTGGAAGACGCCCGGGGAATCCCTGAAGCGGGCACACGCACGCCTGGCACAGCCCGCCACACCCTGGCAGGCAGGCTCTGCTTCAGGAGACGCCTGGCACACGCTAATAACAGTGACCAGGGAGAGACATGGAGGTAGGGGAGGCAAAGGAGGAAGGGATAGAGATGGGGGAGAGGGATGGAGGAGGAGGGACAGACAGGAAGAAAGACCATGAGGGGGGGGGGGTGAGAGAGAGATGGGGCGGTAGAGGGGGGGATGAGGTAGGAAGGAGGTGATCAAGAGAGAGAGGAAAAAAAGGGAAATAGAGGGGAGAGAGAGAGAGAGAGAGAGGCACACAGCAGCTCTGGGAAACACATTAGCGGATGACTCTCAGCACGCTGCCAGAAATCTCCACTGAATCAAGGAGGGTGTGGGGGGAGAGAGAGAGAGGGGGGGGGGGGGGAGGTGACAGAGACAGACAGACACTACCTTAACATGAGCCGTTTGTAAACTAGCAGGAACAGCAGCCTGTTGAGCTGAGCTAGACCCTGGAGGTCAGCTCCCCTGGGGCAGGACGCTAACAGAGGACCTTGGTGAAGTGTGTACACGTGTGTGTGTGTGTGTGTGTGTGTGTGTGTGTGTGTGAGTGAGTGTGTGTGTATGCGTGAGAGAGAGAACAGAGATAATCTGCTGCTTCTCAGATCTCCCTGCCTAGTCAGCAAGACAAACTGCAGTTGTTGAGCATTACACCCAGCGCGCACACACACACACACACACACACACACACACACACACACACACACACACACACACACACACACACACACACACACACACACACACACACACACACACACACACACACACACACACACACACACACACACACACAGAGAGCACTCACATGCACACACTCAGCCTCCCCCACACATTCCCATCTCAATCATGGCCTGGGTGATTTCAAAGAGGAGTAGAGTGGAGGAGAGGGGATGAGGTCATCGTGGAGGTAAACCGCCCCCCCTTCTCTCTACCCTCCTCAGCCTCCTCAGAAACAAAGGCTATTAACCTCAGAAAGCTTCGACCTGTGTAGCAGAGAGAGAGAGAGAGAGAGAGATGAAGAGAGAGATAAAGAGAGTAATAGATACAGTGATGGAGAGGGTGACAGAGAGACGGAGAGGGTGATAGAGAGGGAGAGAAAGAAGTAAACAGTGATCCTGACTAAGACACAACGCGCACATTTAACACGAACGTGTGTCTGCTGTGGATCGCTCCTCGATCCAGCATCCCTGAGCACCACTGTGTCAACAGGACTGTCCCCCAACCTGGTTCCAATCCAGCTTTATAGAACTTTATTAGTTTAACAGAGGGAGATTCGTGTACAGTGGCTGAGAGCCAGCAGTCCCACAGAGAGGAGAGTGAAGCCACACCTGACTCAGGTTTCAGAAGGTGTGCGATTCTATCATTTCCCATGAGCCTCTGCTCCAGACAGCATTCATGCGGCAGCCTGATGAATAATGTATGAGTGGACTCCCGCCTGTGAGTGTAACATCCCTCCCCCTCCCTCTCTCTCTCTCTCCTTACCTCCCTCTCTTCTTCCCTCCCTCCCTTTCTCTCTCCTCGCCTCCCTCCCACTCTCTTCTTAGCTTGCTCTTTCTCTCTCTCCTTACCTCTTTTCCTCCCTCTATTTCTCCCTCCTCTCCTCCTCTTCCTGATAGCTGAACAGGTTCAAGCACACGCACATTAATATGTTAGCTCCAAGCCTAACTCCTGAACGGGGCATGTGCTGTTTGCTATGCTGATGTCATAGCAGGGAGGAGAGCCACACGCCTCGCTACACTTAACAACAACCCACAACGGCAAAGCGACACCTACAGAGGAAGCAGCACGCGTGGGCTGTCACGTTCCTGTGGCCCACTTTCTCTTTGCGGAGGCATTCAGTCTCGACAGCTGCGTCTCTTAACGGTACCGCATGTTCCTCCGCCCAACACAACAAAACACAGTCGTCAACCAAACACAGTCGTCAACAAAACACAGGCGTCAACAAAACACAGGCGTCAACAAAACACAGGCTTCAACAAAACACAGGCGTCAACAAAAGAAAGAACACGCCGAGCGTGACGGCTCCGCCCAGCTGACTGGCGACTTGCGGTGAGCGTTCCCGGAACATGCGACTCCCACAGCGGCCCACCTCCAGCCCCCCCGCTGTGTCACAAAGGGATCACAGCCGCTTGTGTGAGACCACGCTATCAGAGCAGATAACTGCCAACCTTCCTTCCCTCTTCTCCTCCTGTCATCCTTCTCTCAACTCTCCCCTCCTCTCATTGTCCACTTCTCCTCTCTTTATCCACTTCTCCTCACCCCTCCTCTCTTTGTTCACTTCTCCTCACCCCTCCTCTCTTCGTTCACTTCTCCTCACCCCTCCTCTTTTTCCACTTCTCCTCACCCCTCCTCTCTTTGTCCACTTCACCTCACCCCTCCTACAGAGCTCAAGGTTCACCTCATCACTGTCAGCGTGAACCCTGATTGGCCCTTTAACCCTCGAGTAACCCTTGACCCGTGCTCACTCACGCCGGACACTTGGCCTAAAGACTAGTGTGTTGCTGCAGTGTGTGCCCTCTGATGTGTTCCCATTCTGATCACACAGGAAGGCAGAAACACACACACACACGCTTCAGGATCTGTATTCATTTAATGCTTCCCAGTAAACACAACCGGGTGGCAATTGCTTTCGTGCTGCAGTTATCTAGAGCAGAGCCCTCGACACAGGAAGCAGACCAGAGATCGTTGCTGCGGTCTCCTAATAATTAAAACGCTTCTTAATTTCCCAATTTTCCCCATGTTTATGTTTTGAAAATTGAATGCCAGTCTTCAGGGTCTCTCTAATGCCATTCAAGAGGGGGAGTGAGGGCTGAATTAATTCAAGCCACTTCACCGAGAAAATACTGTTAGATTTTTATTTAGCAAGAACACTCTTCAGATATGCATAGCTGTAAAGAGTCAGGAGCAGGAAGGGAGGGGAGATGGAGCGCTGGGCGTTCCTGGAGCTTAACACAGCCACTCCCAGCGCTCACACTCCTCACTAGACCAGGCTAGGCTAAACCAGACCAGGCCAGGCTAAACCAGACCAGGCTAGGCTAAACCAGACTAGGCCAGGCTAAACTAGACCAGGCTAGGCTAAACTAGACCAGGCCAGGCTAAACCAGACCAGGCTAGGCTAAACCAGACTGGACCAGGCTATGCTAAACCAGGCCAGGCTAAACCAGACCAGGCCAGGCTAAACCAGACTGGACCAGGCTAGGCTAAACCAGACCAGGCCAGGCTTGTCTAAACCAAACTGGACCAGACCAGGCTAAACTAGTCTAAACCAGATTGGGCTGGTCCAAACCAATCAGAACCTGACTAGACCAAAACAGGCTGGTCCAAACTAGTCTGAACCAGACCTGACCAGGCCGGTCACACACATGTCTATTTGTTCCTGCCGAGAGTCCTCTGTTTCTCAGCGTGCTCCACGATCTTCTCCTCCACATACAGGCCTTTGCGCCTGCGGACAGCGTTCATGTACTTCAGAGCTTGATTGGCGGAGTCGGCCTTCTCTCCAAAGTGGAGGTACTCTTCTTCTGTGGTAGGAACCCAGAACGGGTCACTGGAGATCACCTGGAGAGCGAAGGGGGAGGGGGAGAGGGGAGGGACCATTAGATCATGAAGGTGATGAGTCCCTCCAAGCCACACAGCTGTGCTACTGTTTTCTCAGTGCGTGTGTGTGTGTGTGTGTGTGTGAGAGCCCTACAGACCTGCTAAGTGATGACGTTATGCCTACTGCTGCTGCACCTAGACAAAGCTTTAAAGCCACAACCTTCCACACAACCACACACACACACACACACAGAGGCAGTACAATTCCTGTCCCAGTACGAGGGGCCTGCACCTGGCCCTGGGGGGCTTCCAGACTGCAGTTCTCCTGGACAGATGGCAGACAGGGAGCTGCTACAACAGACAGATTACAGTGAGCTCTGACACACACACATACACACACACACACGAGCAGTATGTGCCTCTAGGGACAATAGATTCAGAGGGGAAGGGGGGGGGGCACTGTGCTCTCAGTGTAATGGGGTGAATGTACACGCTTTCAACAGGGGCCCACCCCTCACAAGAGGACACTGGTACGCTCGAGCACACACGCTCGAGCACACACACACACGCACCCACACACACACAGACACACACGCGCAAGATAACATCCACACTTCAGATTCGAGGCTTCTATCTCTTGGCTGTGCTCTCTCACTTTGGCAGTGGGAGTGTGTGCGCTTGTGTGCATGTGTGATTGTATGCGAGCGCCTTTGTCTCCCTATTACTCTCTATGAAGCATGTTAGTGGACCTAACTACTAAACTAAAGGAACAGTGATCTCATGACGTATGCACCAATGCACATGCGCACACACACACATGCACACACACACGCACTCTGTGTCTCCTTACAATGGCAGATGCTGTTCCCTGATGTCAAGAACAATACGAGACTATTTCTCACTTCTAAGTTGTATCTATGCCACAAACAGCCCATTCTAATGGTAATCTAATGTAAAACCCATCACCTGCTCCCTCAAGTACAAAACAATGTAACAATGCATCACTCCGAGCCCCGCCCCCCTGCTCGCCCCGTGCCCCCCCGCTCGCCCCTCTCACATTCATATGGTAATGTCATAAGGAGGCCATATCAATCTGACATGAATATGAGGACAGGAGAGGAGAGAGACAGGAGAGTTTGTGAGTGAGGCTGTCTGTCTGTGTGTGTCTGTGGGGTGTGTGTGTGGGGTGTGCGTATGTGGGGTGTGTGTATACGCTCATTATCAATGGTTGGTGCTCTCGGTCATTTGGCCAATTAGATTAGCAGCCTGGAACGCTTGATCCCTGGACACAGAAACAAATGCAAAGAAACAAACAAACATGAACAAACATGCACGCGCACACACATACACACATGCATACACACGTGCGCACACACACACACACACACACACACACACACACACACACACACACACACACACACACACACACACACACACACACAGAGAAGAAGAGCTCTTATGGCTCTTCCCTTGTCCCCTTCCCTTGGCACTTGTTTGGTTTCGCACAATGTATGTTTCATAATCCGTTAACCCGCCATGTTTGGGGACTATCTTGTTGTTATGATCAGTGACCGATGCTCTTGTTGTACAGCTGGCTTTGGATAAAAGCGTCTGCTAAATGAATACATGTGAATGTAAATGAAGAGCAGAGAGAAGAGGAAGAAGACCCAGGGTCTCCTGTGTATCAGACAGGGCACCATCCAGCAGCCGTCCCTTCTGGCCCCTGCTGCTCTGCCACCCAGCAGGACATCCTGGCAGAGGAGGCTGGCCTGGTCCAGCAGACACTGCCAGGCTGTCTGTCATACCAGGACCTCCACCCAGAGTTCAGGCTGCCTCAGGTCTGAAACAGGCTGCCTCAGCCACCCAGCCAGCCACCCAGCCAGCAAGCCAGACAGCCAGCCAGCCAGTCACCCAGCCAGACAGACAGACAGCAAGCCAGCCAGCCAGCCCAGCACTGGACAGCGTTGTGCAATTGTGTGACTGTGATAGAGCGTGTAGTGTGAGTGTATGTGTGTGCCTTGCATGAGTGTGTGTGTGTGTGTGTGTGTGAGAGAGAGAGAGTTCTCTGACCTCCCAGTGGCTGAAGACCAGCTGAGGGCTGGCCAGCCCGCTGGTGCGCTTGCGTATCTCGTCGGCGAATCCGAAGCTCTCGGCCACAGGAAGCACAGCTTTGATGAGGAACATGTCTGTTCCCTCTTTCATTTCCTCATGAAGAACACGGCCTTCTCTCTTCCCCAGGACACCGTACACACGTCCTGCACACACACACACACACACACACACACACACACACACACACACACACACACACACACACACAATTTAAAGGATGGTGACAGCAGAAAAAGAATATAAGTGGCCTTTGTTGATCACACATAATCTAATAATGAAACAAATGATGTAATCTATTAAAACAGATGATCTAATATAGATATTGATAATCTCCATACCCTTAGAATAACTATTGATTTCTGTTAGCGTACAATTATGCTGCGAGGCCAGGCCAGTTTGTGTGACCCATTACCCTACAAATGTTCAAAACAGCCAGCAGAGAGCCTGTCAAATGAACCATTACAATAGCTGATAAGATCGCTGAAAGGGAGGAAAGGGGAAAAAATATTTTTAAAAAGTTCCATGATATTGGAAATGATTGGGTAATAACATTTAATCTCAGGAACAATTACGCTGACTCACTCTTCTGAGGTACTCAGTGAATGTGGATTCCCTGACGACGGGCCTGAAGCCTGTTTAAAAGACAGTTTCAACGCTCGTCTCGGTCTTAATAACTTTCCAACAACGACAATTTGGGGAGCAGGGGAGGATTGGTCACGCGTTCCTGTGGATGGGGGGGCAGGGAGTGTGCTTGGTCTGTATGAGCTGCTAGTGCAGGGTCAGGGTCCCTGAGCTGGGAGAGTCTCCACATCAGGAGCAAAAAAAATGCTAATTCAGCCTCACATTCAGCCTCAAGATGCGAATTCAGCATTGGTCAGTCAATAACAATCTAAAGACACAGTTGTACGCTAAAGGGAATGTCTGTGCGTGTGTGTGTTGGTCAGATTGTGCAGGTTGCTCCATCCCCAATGTTGTGTCCTAAAGTGTGTCAGTGTGTGTGTGCTGTGCCAGGTATCTCCATCACCACAGGTATGTCCTCTCAGTGTTCAGCCTTACCCAGCACCTCTGCAGTAGCCATGATCTCACAGGTGTACATGGCTGCCATCAGCCTCTGGGGCCGGGCCTGGAAGGCGTGTCTGCACGCCTCCTTCATGGTGGCGATCAGCTGGCCAGAGAACGGCCCGTAGCAGTCAGGCTCCGCCCGCCGCCGGCCTTGTCCAGCCCCCGCCGCCGCCGCGCTCTCCGTCTGGGCTCCTCCAGCCTCTGCCGCCACTGAGGCATCTTGGGAGTTGGAGTCCTCTTCCAAAGAGTCCTGATGCGTAGGCTGGGGTGCGGATTTCATGTCCCAAGTCTCCAGGGAGAAGCAGACTCCCATCAGTGGCTCCTCGCACAGGGGTCCGGCCAGGGTGGCCAGCTGGAAGCCGCTGACGATGCTGTTGTCGTAGTCCCTGGCGGTCTGCTCCCCTGCCTCCGCCCACGCCCCCGTCTCCAGGCACTGCCACACAGACGACCTGCGGTAACCCTCCACGCTGTTCAGCAGGAGGTTGGGTCCGCATCTGGAACAAGACAACAGCATTTAGCATCGCTCCCCAAACAGACAGATGGGACACACAGGGAGCCAATCGGAGCTGTCAGCATGGCTTCGGTCGCCAATTAGAGCGGCCAGAACGGCCCAATAATGACCCACCTCCGTGGTCCAAAGGCCCAGATACGCTCCACCGCGTTCTTCCACTTCCAGCCTGGCAGAAGGCTCTCCAGGCTGGACTTCAACCCACCGAGGGCCTCCAGGGTCCTGGGGCTCACGTCCACCAGTCTCCCCTCTTTCACTGACAAGTTCACCTGCTCCAGAGTGCGGATCAGGTCAGCGCTGCTCTCCAGCAGACGGGTCACCTCTGGATACAACAAGAGACAGAGCGCGCCCCAAGGTCAAACACATCCTCTGTGACCCCGGACTGAGCGCGTGCCAAGACAATGGCGTCGTCACGGCAACGGAGCTGAATATTAATCCGGAGGGTCCCGGAGAGACCCAATCACGCTGTATTGATTAAAGCCCCTCGGAGCCATCTGTGGGGGTCTGACCTTCAGGGAGGGGGGTGGCGCAGACCCCCAGGGTGGCTTGTCGGTTGGGGGTCGTTAGGGTGACTAGGCCACTGGGGTCCAGATGGAGCGTGTCTGAAAGGCGGCCCTGCGACGTCACCTGGGGCAACACACACGAACACGCACACGCAAGAAATGAGCCCACGCCTGAAATAAACAGTTTATTAAAAATGAAAATCTCATTATTCATGCGAGTGCAGCCCTCCTCCCTCCCTCAGTCCTACCTGGTGTATGACAGCCACCTTGTGCTGTTTCCCCAGGTCCTCGTTCACCATGTCAACCTTGGGAGGCCGAACTAGCGTCTCTCTGAAGGGGATGATGGGCTTGGAGGCGCTGATCTCTATCTTAGCAAACCTGCAGACACAACCACAGGTTCACACAGTCCTGACCTGGTTCCTCAGAGACACACAGGACTGGTAAGGTGACCAGATGTCCTGACCGTCCATTTTTCTAGCCCTTTCCAGCCCTTTGTTGGCCTGCTGTTGCTGTCAGGTAGACACACAGCTGCAGAGATGGCTATGAAGCACTAAGAATCTGGGTTATTAGCAAAAACATTAGATGACATCATTAGTACTGAGAACAAAAGGTGAAAGTTCAAAGGTAATTTAACCTTGTTTCTCAGAATCGGTTATTAATCAGTGCTAATGTATATATAGCTAGCAATCAGTACTAATTTATAGCTAGCAAGAAGCTAGTAATAATGTACAGCTAGTCAGCTATTAGAGCTGATGTTGGGATAACAAGCCCCCGTTGCCATGTGGCCCAGTGATAATGTTGTCAACCAGAGGGCTGGAGAGGAAAATTCAAAGGCATGTTCCACAGACAGGAACATCTTAGGGTAGGAAAACATGTTCAGACCAAATGTTCTTGGTCATGTGACCCGGCCAGCGACACTGCAACCAAACATGCTGCTCTCTGCACTGCAGTCAGACGCAGGCAGACTCACCTCCACCTCAACCAAACCCTGCAAGGAAAGTAAGCTGTCTGGTCTGTTGACAAACAAGGAGCAACTAGCTGAGCTGTAGGTTACAGGGTCAAATCCTAAAGGGACTGGGTGTTTGTTTTAAAGTAGAGCAGACAGCAGTCTGATACCATGCTGCCCTCTTCTCAGACACACCAGAACAGGCACTAGTAATCCTGTTAAGAGTCAAACCGTTGGAAAGCAGGACGGAGGACAGATTACTCCTCCCCCAATCCACTCCTTCCATCTCTCTCATGTTTACCACACTCATCCCACAGACTAAAAGGTATATTTTCAGGGCTTGTTGCTGAATAATTTGACCAGACATGGAATGGAGTAGAGTAAAGTAGAGTAGAGTAGAGGAGAGTGGATCAGAGCAGTCAAAATCCCCCATTAACATCATTCCACATTGCTCCTCAGCATGTCTAGAATCAGATGACTTGGCAGTTGACCCATTTACGAGGACGAAGAGAACGCCTAGGCAAGGCGGGGGTGGGGCAAGAGAGAGCCCCGGTGATGTCACGAATCACGTGCCGTGTGACTGGCTGACCTCCGCAGCGAGGCGTGTGAGTGGCTGCAGGCCAGTGTGCCGAGTCAGGGTCACCAGGGCAGCTGGGATTTCCAGGTCCTGACGCTCTGCCAACCTGCTCCCGCCCCTGCCCCCACCGCCACCCTCGCCTTCCGATCCCTACTCTTGTCTCTGCGCTATCGTGTGGCTGAACACCAAACTGACTCCGGTCCAGAGGAGGGATCCCCTGAATGTCTCCATAGCTGCTAAAAGCCTCCGCCATGCACACGCTGTGGCTGAACACAGCCTTGAGATGAGAGGAAATACAAATAGTGCTCTTGTTCAGATGATTTCTGTTGTCCTACACTGTAGCCACTGGCCATTCAGAATCCATCTAGAAACTCAATAAGCCCCCAGTCTGTCCTGTCATTCTGTTAGAGTCTGGCAACAAAAGCAAAACCTCTGATCTGTCCCTCAGATATGATGAAACTGACACCAGGAGACTTGGCTCTGGAATGGAAAGGGAGGATAGATCTGTTAGGAGAGACACTGACGTGTGTGTGTGTGTGAGAGACAGAGAGACAGAAAGAGAGAGAGAGAGAGAGACAGAGAGAGAGAGAGAGAGAGAGAGAGAGACAGAGAGAGAGACAGAGACAGAGACAGAGAGAGAGAGAGAGAGCGATAGAGGGTGAGTAAATGCTGGCCTTAGAGACTACTGGTGCAATCGCAGGATATGTCTTGACAAGAATAGCCAATTGCCAGCAACAACAGACATCTAACCTCATCTCATCTCACATTTCCAACTAGTGACAGGAGGAGTAAGTCAAACTCACTCCCAGGAACACTATGGGCCCATTATGAGGATTTCCCTTAATGCACTGTGTTCAATGATTCATTAGCAGGGACGACAGCATCAATGCGCGCAAGCGCACGCGCTCACACACACACACACACACACACACACACACACACACACACACACACACACACACACACACACACACACACACACACACACACACACACACACACACACACACACACACACACACACACACACACACAAAATGGTATTAACACTTTAGTCAAGCCCAGAGGGAATCTATTCAGAGTATTGATTGGTTTCCTGGCAGAACCAGCTTGTGTGTTACCACAGTATCTATTCCCAGGGTGGAGCCAAGCAAGGCCAAAGCGGTCTGCAAACAGGGACTTCGACATGGAAGGACCATAGCCGTAAAATAAGCCATGTAACTCCCATTTTGCCATCCTCTCATGGGATCCCAACCTCAAACTGGTCAACCTAAAAAGTAATCGATCAAACGGCTGATTGGAAGGTGAACAGAGAGACATGGACGTCATGATCGATTAGAAAAAAGACGAACGCACAGAGCTTTCATGAATAATATTTTCGGAGACTGAACGCAAGCGGAAGGTCGGGCAAAAGGGCAGGGGATGCCCTGCCTGGGGGAGGGGGGGGGGGGGGTGATGTCAGTTCCTGTCAGCACTGCTCTGCTATAACATGTTCAAGCGGTGTGGGGGTTGGTTGATGGGAAATCATTTGAAACGGCTGAAATGTGAAATAGTGTCCCCTACCCAACTCTAAAGAGAGAGAGAGAGAGAGAGAGAGAGAGAGAGAGAAGGAAGAAAAGGTAGGTTTGGCTTGTAGTATTTGAAAGAGGTATGCAGAAATGGAGAGACTGATAAAGAGAGGGAGGGAAAGACAGAAGGGTAAAGGAGAGAGAGGACGATGAAGAGAGAGGTGTAGAGAGAGATACAGGCTGGTGGGAGACCTAAAGAGAGAGAACTTGACGTGTTATCTGTACACAGAAGATGCAGCTGATATTGGAATCAGCATTGGAGATTCGACACCCACACATTAACAACACTCCCTCCTCATGTGTCTGGTTCAGGGTGTGTCTGGTGCAGGGTGTCCCAGGCAGACTAACACACCTGGTCCTGAGGTCGTCCAGGCAGCGCTGCAGGTGGACCTCGCCCGCTGTCACCAGCACGTGCTCGCCTGTTTCCTGGATGAGGACCTCAGCACACGGGTCAGCCTGGTTCAGCAGCTTCATCCCCCTCACCAGCTTAGGCATCTCACCTGCACACACACACACACACACACACACACACACACACACACACACACACACACACACACACACACACACACACACACACACACACACACACACACACACACACACACACACACACACACACACACACACACACACACACGGACACACGCACGGACACACGCACGGACACACGCACACACGGACACACGCACACACGGACACACGGACACACACAGTAACGTATAGACACACACACACACAGTGTATAAAGATGAAAGACAGGAGGAAAGAAACAGGGAGAAAAAGTGAGAACACGAACATGATATTTAACGTTTAATGATGTTAAACAGGGCCGCTCTGCACCAGATTGCTCGTGGGTTTGAAGTAAATCCCTAAACGGTTCCAAGCACACTGCTCCTCTACTGACAGGTATTCAAGAGACTCCTCTCCATGCCAGCAGCCTACCATACGGCTGGCAGATGAACGTATCCACGCTCCCTGGAGAAACGGTATGTTGGTAGGCTGGAGCTAGCGTTAGCATCGTTAGCATGTCTCCTCAGATGACTCAGAGGACAGCATGTCTGGATGGCTCTGCTGTGGTAATGAGCGTGGTAACAAACGGGGTAACGAGCGTGGTAACGAGCTAGCGTTAGCATCGTTAGCATGTCTCCTCAGATGACTCAGAGGACAGCATGTCTGGATGTCTCTGCTGTGTGTGGTAACGAACGTGGTAACGAGCGTGGTCACGGGTGACTGGTACTCACTGGGGTGTTTGGGCTCGATGGCCACACGTACGATGGGCGTGGCCTCGAAGTTGAGGGGCGTGAAGGGGGGGCAGGCGGGCGAGGTGGAGAGGGTCGCGGACTTCAGAACGTTCTCCTCCAAACCTCCGATACCTGAGTGTGTGAGGTAGACATGAGAGGGTAAGACAGGAACATGTAGAGGAGAACAGGAGAGGGTAAGACATGAACATGTAGAGGAGAACATGAGAGGGTAAGACAGGAACATGTAGAGGAGAACAGGAGAGGGTAAGACAGGAACATGTACAGGAGAACAGGAGAGGGTGGGACAGGAACAGGTAGAGGAGAACAGGAGAGGGTAAGACAGGAACATGTAGAGGAGAACAGGAGAGAGTAAGACAGGAACATGTAGAGGAGAACAGGAGAGGGTAAGACAGGAACATGTAGAGGAGAACAGGAGAGGGTAAGACAGGAACATGTAGAGGAGAACAGGAGAGGGTAAGACATGAACATGTAGAGGAGAACATGAGAGGGTAAGACAGGAACATGTAGAGGAGAACAGGAGAGGGTAAGACAGGAACATGTACAGGAGAACAGGAGAGGGTAAGACAGGAACATGTAGAGGAGAACAGGAGAGAGTAAGACAGGAACATGTAGAGGAGAACAGGAGAGGGTAAGACAGGAACATGTAGAGGAGAACAGGAGAGAGTAAGACAGGAACATGTAGAGGAGAACAGGAGAGGGTAAGACAGGAACATGTAGAGGAGAACAGGAGAGAGTAAGACAGGAACATGTAGAGGAGAACAGGAGAGGGTAAGACAGGAACATGTAGAGGAGAACAGGAGAGAGTAAGACAGGAACATGTAGAGGAGAACAGGAGAGAGTAAGACAGGAACATGTAGAGGAGAACAGGAGAGGGTAAGACAGGAACATGTAGAGGAGAACAGGAGAGAGTAAGACAGGAACATGTAGAGGAGAACAGGAGAGGGTAAGACAGGAACATGTAGAGGAGAACAGGAGAGAGTAAGACAGGAACATGTAGAGGAGAACAGGAGAGGGTCTTTATTCCAGACAGACTCTCTGCCCTCCCCAGCTACAGCATGTGCTGCCTCACAGACAAAAGGGGGAGAGTACACCATCTTCCTCCCTCTCTTCCTCCCTCTCTCCCTATTCTTATATTTTCATCTCTTGATCAGTGCAGGTTGAGGACTGATAGAGCAAATATGGTTTTGGCTTTAACCCCTGAATATATAAGCCTAGCATGTAACTTACAAGCAGCCAAACCAAACCAACCCAAGCAGCAGGTTTCAAACATTGGGATCCAATATAAACACATACATATACACATAAATATGCCATGACTCGTCACTGTTGGGTCACATGATCAGTATGTAAGGCCACCCTAGAACACTGTCCTCTTTGTGTCTCCTTAATGTGGCTCATGCACACACGCATGCACACACACACACACACACACACACACACACACACACACTAATTCAACTCTTGATACACACAGCTCCCTCAACAAACCACTGTGTTTATCCTAAAGCGGATGACTTCCTGTGTTCGCACACACACGCACACACGCACGTACGCACACACACACACTCCTGTAGGGGCACAGTGGGGTAGGCTGGGCTCTTGCAAATTAAAGTGCTCTTTAAAAAACAAACCAAGGCAAGATCATCAACTTCAGATGGTGATTTAATGATTCATACATAAATCCTGCCGCTTTTAAACTTTTCACCTCACACAGGCCTCCCCCACCACCCTGTCTCCTGTCTAGCCCTCTCCCTCCCCCCTCCCCCTTCTCCCCCCTCCTTTCCCCCCCTCCCTCTCTTCCCCCCCTGCTTCCAGTCTTTCCCGAGCCAAAAATAGCTTTGTCAGGGAGTGATCCAGATCTGCTGTTCCACTGAGGCCATCAGAACCAGGTGGAGGCCGACAGAGGCTCCTGGGAGCCAGGATCCTCTCAGAGCAGCATCTGGCTGTTCTCACCCACTGCTCTTTCCAAACCCAAAAAACTGCTACAAGAAGTGGATATCTGTGTGTGTGTGTGTGTTTCTCTCACACGCACACTCACACAGCAAGCTCTGCCAGGGCAGATGGAGGACGTAATGCTGGTGTGTGTAACCTGATGCTGTAATTACTGAAGTGAGCTTCCCTCGCCAGAGAAACAACCTCTCCAACATAGAACAATCTAACAGCAGAACCCTGGAGAACCGGGGGAGCTGGAGAACACTGCTGCAGTCCCAAGCCTGCGGCTTCTGTGTTCTACCAGCCGTGCGTCACTTTACAGAGGGAACTGGGCAAAACTGGCTGTCAAATATGTCTGAACCTGTCCCTGGTTTTCTCAAGAAACGGATCACGTCTTCAGTGAAATCCAAACCCCTTGTATCTGCAGTCCTCTTTAGTGAAGTCCCAGAGGGATTCAGACACGTCCACAGAACTGCACCCAAGCCTGCTTCCTGAGCCTGGTGAGGGGCTGGAAACAGCTCGACCGTGGGGGGTTACTGGCCTCATGGACCCGGCCCGGTCCGGTCCAACAGCAGGGTTACAGTGACTCAAGCACGGAGACATTTCCTCCAACCACAGCAAAGCTAGCCGCTACACTGCTTATATAAAAGACCTTTCTTTGCTTTGTGTGTGTGCTTGGCAGATCCTCCCACTTCTCAGCTGTCTCAGCCTCTGTGCGCCGCTTCACACACACAAGCACACACGCACAGACACACGCACACACAATAAAGAGGCAAGCTCCAGTGCTTTTTACTGCTTCTGTCTTATTTTATACAGTACAGTAGATTTGCTGTCTCTTTCAGAAAATGTGCTAGTGTCCCCGCATACACGCACACATACACACACACACTCTATAAGATCACACTAATGGATTGAGATGTAAACAAGGGAAGACCGTGTTTACTCATCTGTGTGAATGAGGTGTGTATCAGGGGCTTCAATTGAAAAATGTGTGTTTATATTGTTGCTCCAGGCTTGGATAGTACAGTTTATACAGATAAGTTACAGTAAGGGTTGTGAGGTACTGTGTGTGTGTGTGTGTGTGTGTGTGTGTGTGTGTGTGTGTGTGTGTGCGTGAGTGAGACAGACAGCGATAGAGAGAGACAGAGAGAGAGACAGACAGAGATAGAGACAGACAGAGAGAGAGAGACAGACAGAGAGAGAGACAGACAGAGATAGAGAGAGAGACAGACAGAGAGACAGAGACAGAGAGAGAGAGAGAGAGAGAGACAGACAGACAGAGAGACAGAGTGAGTGTCAGAGCTGATGACTGATAAAAGGCCAGTCAGATAAGAGCTTCCAGCAGATGGTGAGGACACTGTCAACACAGACTGAGGACATGCAGGGTATCAACAACACCAGAGAGACCCAGTGTGTTTCTGTGACTGTGTGTTTCAGTCAGTGTGTGTGCTTCAGTGTGTGTGTTTCTTTGTGTAAATCCATTATGGTTATTTATCATGTTCCACGTTCAATAAAAATCAAATAAAAAAAATTACAACACTCAAGGCTACTCAACATTTCCAGAGAGTGGTAGATGGCTACATGACACTCTCGTTCTTCTCTCAACCTTCCCCATCTCACCCCCCCCCCCCCCACACACACACACACACACACACAAACACACACACACACACACACACAAACACAAACAGTTTTTTACCAGATGCATTACGCAGTTACGCAGGGGAGGTAGCAGGATCTGGCAGCCAGACAGAGAAGGTGAATCTCAGTTGAAACAACAGAGACAGCAACACAACACAAGAGCATCATTAGCCACATATTTATGCTACTGCATTCAACCCCAGGCTGGAAAACACACAGCACGCCCCGAGCATGAGCTACACTCAGACAAAGAAGATGTGGGAGGGAGGAGAGAGGGGGATGGGAGAGTGGGAAGGGAGAGCTGTAGGGAACAGGAGGGAGGGAAGGTGGAGAGGGGGAGGGGAGTTGGTGGAGGGGAGATGGAGGGATGGCTGTATGGTAGACCTGGAAGGGAGAGGCCTGCGTCATGGTGCCAGCTGCTATCCCAGAGCTATAGGGCATCCAACAGGGTAGCTAGCTATAGACTGTACTCCCGTATACAGACTAGCCAGCTGCAGACACAGCTGTACTATACAGACTAGCCAGCTACAGACACAGCTGTACTATACAGACTAGCCAGCTACAGACACAGCTGTACTATACAGACTAGCCAGCTACAGACACAGCTGTACTATACAGACTAACCAGCTACAGACACAGCTGTACTATACAGACTAGCCAGCTACAGGCACAGCTGTACTATACAGACTAGCCAGCTACAGACACAGCTGTACTATACAGGCTAGCCAGCTACAGACACAGATGTACTATACAGACTA